>BJFM01000808.1:44362-57282 GCA_016586285.1 Arothron firmamentum
ATATATACACACACACATTAAATAATACACTATAAAATTTTTGTTTTTAAATTTACATGTTTAGACTAGAAGTTACCTACAAACAATGTTCTGTGGTGAAGGCAACATTTTTACCTTAAAGGATGAATTTCCATCTCACACCAATGTACTCACCTATCTTCAATAAGTCCCATCGGCTCATTGTGGTGAAGGAAAAAAAAGGCAGAAAAGAAACAAAACACTTTCCAGATCTTAAATTTTAAAAGGTAGTCTTTGTCTCCATGTCGAGGAATATATTAAAACCAATTCCCAGCCCAGTCCAATATGTGGGTGTGTTAAAAATATACTTTTATTATCTGTATTCTGACCTCTGACTCTGTTTCAGCCCACACTTGTCATGCTGATAGAACTTGTCGTGATTTTAAATGAATCATGCCTCTGTTTGAGAAGATTATAAGACGGCTGCTCTCAGGAATTTATGCTGTTTTAGGGGCTGGCTGATACTGAGAGGAAGTACATGATGTGCCAGCCCCTCCACACTCGCATGAAAATGCTGATGACATGGAGCACATGGAGGACATGGAGCACTAATCTTTTGCTGGACTAACACCTGAAAATAAAAACAGTGTTGTGGGGGGGGAAAAAAGCCAAAGTTCTTTTTTAATGAAAACAGTTACTGGTGCGAGGACAGATGAAGTACATTTGTGTGGACATGGGTTATAATTAATTATTTATTTTCTGTTTCAGATTTCCTGCCACATGAAGACACAGTGTACTTTTCTTCACCGCACATTTTCACACATCCTTTTTTTTAACTTCCGTCACAGGGTCATCATCTAATACAGTGTCATTTTCTCACGTTTGTGGTACTTTGGGCATAAAAATATATGGAAATGCTAGGCATGTATAAAATTAAACTAATATAACAATTCAACAAAACACACCATCAATTTTTCATCAGCTGAATTGTTTGTAGTTCAGATGGGCAAGGTCAGTCCCTGGTCTGGACGCACCACGCCAAGGGCCACTCACACTTCTGAACAATGACATGGGCTCGGCTCTCTGCAGCTGAACAAAACGCTGGTGACAGATAACAGGTCATTAGAGTGCTGTAAATGTTTACAGACACACCTTCCAATGTACTGACCTCAGTGGGATGCGTGTACACACAGCAAATTTATATAGATTACTTATTTTGGTGTGAAAATAAAGTAGATAGGGAGGGTTTGAATTCCTGTTGTTTGATATTTGGTGCAGCTTAACTGCTGTTAAGGTTCGCATCAAGGCTAGCTATGAGTTCCATGCATCAGTAGAAGAAAAGGTCAGTTTTTGGTGCCGTTGATGAGATGAGATTTGGGTTTTTGTCTAATATGAAACTGGGACTCATCCAGCACTTATCCTGTTATCTCCCAACCTTCTTCCTGTCTCTCCCAGTATAGTGTACATATAGAGTTCTGGATGTTTTGTGTTGGCTGCGTTTGTTTCCATTTTGGTTTCTTTCAGATTTATCAAACAATGTGGACCGACGTGAATGTGGACCAGCTGTCTCAACAGTTTCCTGACAAACCCTGAACAAAAAGGTCTTTTTTTTTTCTTTTCTGTTTTTGCACTTTGGGTGTTGACCCCCTTTTTTTTTTTTTTTTTTCCAGAGGATGCAGACTTATTACGGAAGAGGATTAGTGCCACTGTTAAAAAAGAGAGTTCTGACTGATTTTTTTTTTTTTTTTTTTTTTTTTGAAGAATTCCGACTTTAAACCCAGAATTCAGAAGTTAAGGTCGGAATTCTTAGAAATAACATTTTTAATTTAAACGAAAACTCCAACCAAGTTGTTTTATTCCTATTTTGTGTAGCAATAGAAACAGCAAAAATTACCACTGTCGTCATGCGGCTTTTATAGTAAAATAGCAATATCTAGTGGACATGGCGGGTATTACATCACAACTTCCTGAGACAATCTTATTAAATTACATTTTAGTCATTCAACAGATATTTATGTGCAAAGCGACTTACAGTGAATTATGATTTAAAGAATAAATATTCTTGCCATAAATTTACCAGTGAAACAATCAGCTGGAGTCCTTATGAAATGCTCTTCAAACGCTCATTTTGTTTTGTAATGTTGCATGAAATGTGTTGGAGACCAGTGACAGGGAGCTTTTCAGTCTGATTATTTTCTACATTGGATAAAAATGCAGCCAGCTGCTGTGTGTGGTAACAGTTTTATCTCCTGTTATTGGGTCAGATATTAAAGCAGACCCAGAAACCAGCCGATTCAGCAGTTTTGAAGAAACGTCTCAAAGATGCTGATTCTAACATTTTGAACATGGTGCTAGTTTACATGTGAGCGTACCAAAACCAGGGGGCTGCTGCAGGGCACAGGGGTCAGGTGTTGATATTTGAGTCTGAGAAGGACCCATGTCTAAAATGGCAGACTTTACACTTGGTTTAATTTCACCAGTCTGAAAAGATAAGCACAGAAACATTAAAGTAATACATAATATTTAAATACCTCATATTTTTTGTTTTCTCAGATGCTTTAACACTTGTTATCACATTCTACATATAATTACATGTACTTGAACTATAATATTTATGGGCCAGTGTGAAATGTTGTTGAGTTAACTTTATTGCTGTCTGCAAGACAATGTGCATTCAACCTCAACCAGATGCACAGCAATTAGAGGATAGCAGGTTTTAATTATTCAAAATATGCATATTCTTGAATGCTTGTTTGCAACTTACAGAATGCGGAATCAGCAATGTGTTGAGGAGTAGAGTGCTTTTAAGAGGAAGAACTAAATTAATATACAGTGATGCTACCCCAATTTAATAATGTTAACAAACAATGTTTTGAAGTTATTAAACGCTTCCTTGACATCGCATGAACTGGATTATCCTGTTAATGACTGCTAAATGTAAATGTGTTTCTTTTTTCATGGATATGAATAAGCAACAAGCTGTGGGGCCGCTTTACAGATTAATCATTAAACTGTAATACAAAATAACATTAGAGTAATTACACCCTACATTTCCCATGTGATCATAATGGCCATTTGATGTGTCCATGCAGGATTCTCACACAAATGAATATGATAATCTTTTAAAAAGTCAGGAAGATATTTAAAAATGATAAATTTGGCCATTTTACCTTTGTCTGTTATTCTTACTTAACTGTCTTGAATCTGTCACACTCTCAGAGATAGGGAAAACTAACTACACATCTGAGTTTCATCACCTCTCCCTCGCAATTTATCTTTAATTAGTCCTCATTAAGTAAAAATTGTGCTTTTACGCTGCGAGGTTTGGATGTTCTTGTTTCTGGCCGGCAGGAGGCGCTACAGCCCCGTTATGAAGAACCATGAGCGAGGGCAAACTGATAAGACTGAAAAACAATTTCAGAGAGTTTTCAATGAATATTCATTGAATGTGAGGACGAAAACCATTTTTCACATAAGTAATTATCTGCATTCACATTAGAAGCTGCAGAAATGGGCAAGATCATCATATTGCTTAACTGAAGAAAGCTTTAATTAACTTAGCTATTACACTCGATCTCATGACCAATCCTAGATTTCTAAAACTTTTCAACTTAGTCAGAAATAAATTTAATATATGAGGATTTCTATGCCACCCACTGTAACCTTTGTTTAAACCTCAACCTGCGCAACAATAATTTAACCCAGAAACAATCTAAATGAATGGCTTTTCATTTCATTTTCTCAGCCTACCACCTTTATTGCATGCTTTCTCGGTGCTTGGTGCCTTACCTGTTAATACGCAGATGGAATCTGTAGCCGTTGGTTGGACACAGCTCTGAATGAATCCCCATCTTTTCAGAAATGCATAGGTCACCTGCTCGTGTCTGCAGTGGAAAGCAGGTCCAGCTCAGACTGCAGCCATATGTGGCCAAAGTGAGCTTACCTGGGAACAAAAGCATGACACATTTTCATGCAGTGCAACTGTGCCAGGTAAACACTGGCACACCAACAAGGTCTTTTCTGGCATGTCTGACAGCCATACACAGCAGAAATGGTGCTGGTGCTCACTGATAATTCCTGACCTGTGAGCAGTCTTCCTGCTCCCCTCCATCCTTTTAAATACAGTATCGTATACCTTAAACACATGTCAGCCACTGCCCCCGTGCTGATAGCTTCTTTCTCTCTCTCTTTTCCCACCTCCCTCTGAATTATTGAGCTCTCTCTTTCAAGGGGACCGGCTCCTCTCATCAGATGTGTAGGCCATCAGGCTTGCTTCACCGCTCCTTCACCCGTGGCTGAAGCCTCCCCCATGTTGCCTCATGGCATTGAGGAAATCACTCACATGCCCCTCACTTACTTCTCACTTCCACACTTGCTCCCTCTCAATCCTTTTTCAAGCTCTCACCCTCCTAACCTTTTCTTTAAATAACTCCCTCTTGCCCTCACACTTTCTATACCTCTTTTTTTGAAGCGCTCCTCCCTTTCTTTCTCCCAAACCCCAGCTCCCTTTGCCTTCTGTTCTGTTTCTCCTCTAATGTCACGACCCACAGCTGGGTGTCACTGGGTTGATGGAGGGCAAAAAAATGGAGAGCTGAGCTATGGGTAGAGTTTGACAGGAATGTGCATGCGTGCTTGTGTGTGTGTGTGTGTGTGTGTGTGTGTGTGTGTGTGTGTGTGCGTGCGCGCGCGCGTGTGTGTGTGTGTGTACGTGGGTATGTTGTGCACAAGAATCTATTGTCACGAGATCCAGCCCTGCACAGCCATACACATGACGCCGATGTGTAATTTGTAGCACGTTGTGTTGTGTTGGTGCAGCCTTCCTGACTCCTCAGGGTGCGTTTCACCTGAGGTGATGCTGCTGTTGTCACTTTTCAGCCTTTATTTATTTGTTTGTCACCTGGAGACGTGTATACAGCCTGACATTCACATATACATAGAAACCAAATACAAAATCAGCCATAACGCTGCGTCTCATGTTTACACTTTTGTCACCAGCTCCCTCTCTGGCTGTGGAGGAAGATTGGATTTAAACCTAAAAGAGAAGGTGCGGCATGCCTCCATTCTCCGAGCACTGAAGTGAACCTTAAAGATCCATTTTAATGCAATGGTAGCAGCACTTGTGATCTAAAAGCTAATAAGGGGGACATTTTCGTTTAGTGCAATTTCAACGCTATGAGGAGACCTTAGTGCTTAATACCATGGTTTTCACGTGTCATCTCTCTTTAACAGTCGGGTCATTCAGTAGAATTGATTCAATCAGCAGTAAAGCACAAAGCAAAATCAGGAAGTCGGAAAGCAGTTCAGTAGTTCCACACAATTCACACCTAGAGCTGCAAACGTTTGACACCACAGTGTTTGCACATGCACGCGCGCTCACAGTTACTAAACAGGGATTTGGGAGTTTGAGTTTATCGAGGTGTTTATGCATGTAGGATCTGAACTGTGAATTTGGGTAGAAACTGTGTTTGAGAAAAAGACAGATGTGTGCTCAACCACCAAGACAGTAAATTTCCAAAGCAAGTGCTTTGGAAAGGCCCCCACAGCTATTCAAACAGATTAACAGCAACAAACAGCCAAACAAAGAGCAGTGAAACACCAAGTGTGGACGGCTGCCAACTGACTGGTGGCAAGAATTGATTTATGTTTTATGGAATATCTGCAGTATATGGGAGGTCAGAAGGTTTGGAAGAGAAAAAGAGGACAAGTGCGCTGCATGTGTATCTCTGTTTCTATGTGTAGGATCGGGTTTGTGAGAGGTCTCTGGCATGAGTGGGTGGCAAAAATGTCCAAATTCCTATGATATGCGATGATCTAAGGACAGAGTGGGAAGTGGCTCATCCAGTCCACGTTATTAGTTGGGCTCTGCTGGACCATGTAATAGCTTCACAGTGCAACAAGGAGTCGCTGTTCCAAGAGCTGACCTGTCCAGTGTGACATCCCGATACAGACGAAACACAGTACAGTACAGTACAGAGGTCCAACAGGAAGACCTACAGCGTGTGTATTTGCGAGTGTGTGTCTAGCTACTCCAAGTGTTTGCATAAATGCTGATTCTGCTTTTCCAAAATGTTCAGCTCTGCATTTTTTTTTTTTTTTTAAATTCCCCCTCACTGCACCTGCACCTTTGAGTCTTTTCACTGCCACACATCGCTTGGCTCCTCAGCCTTTAGCCCTTTCAGTTCCCTTCCAATCATGCCAAATAAAAGAATGAATCTGTGCCACCCACCCAGGATTTGCAAACAGTGCAGAGAAGTGTGCACAGTTTAATGTTTCTGGGTCTGATTTTAATGATCGCACCATGATCCTTACTGAACAGAAAGACTAGAGCAATGAGAGAGAACAGAGCTTGTTAAGAGCTATTTAACTGCATTATCATAAGATAACAAACAGGTTGTTTCATGTTTCAATGACATGAACACAAAGACTGAGCCACATATCTGGCAAAATTGTGTTTGTGTTCTACTCTTGGGATGTTTCACAGTTATTCCAGTCAACTGTGATCCAGAATATCTCACAAGGTTCCCCCACCCACTCCTGGAACTTCACAATAGGTTCCCAAGCACCACTGATGCTCCGATTCCAAGGTCTTAAAAACAATTAGAGCACAACTTACACCAATCAATTCCAAAATCTTTAAAAAATACTTTTCAGAAATCAAGTAAAGTGCATGTGCGTGCACACAGACAGACAGACAGACAGACAGACAGACAGACAGACAGACACACACACACACACACACACACACACACACACACACACACACACACACACACACACACACACACACACACACACACAAACTGCATTATTATTTTTTGCTCCTGCTACAGAGTTTATACAGAATGTCTGACATTCTGGCCAAGAACGCTGTGGTGGGAGCTAATTGTGTGGATGTGATTTTGTGCCACAAAAAGGAGCAACACAGCCTGTCCACACTCCGCAGTGTGTGCATGCTCACACACCATACAGCATATTTAACTAAGTAATAAAGCAGCATTGTTTAAAGAGCGAAAATACAGGAAATGAATCAATATCCAGCGCCCATGCCAGGGCATTTTATGTGGCGTCTGTTTTCCATTCCTCTCTGGGCACAAAGAGCTGGCTGGGTGCCGCCACACCATGGCCAATCTCTCTCGGCCAGCACTGAGGTATGCAATCTGAATTGAGCTTCATCTCATTTAGGCTTGACTGAACGTGCTTTTGTCTTTCATTTCCAGGAGTTTGGAATCATAACAGGTGCAAGACTAGAAAAAAGCAACTATTTGCAGCTGTTTTACAGAAAAGCTGCAAAGCACTTTTCAATCAGCTGCTGCATCCAGGGGTAATATTTAAACTATCCTGCTAAAATTACACTGCCATCTTCTTCCCTCATTTATCTGCTTGTCTAAATGCCTCTCCCCCAGTTATTTGGCTCCAATTCTATTCAGCTCCACTCGCTTTTCCTCACTCTTAGATATTGTCGTACCAGAGGGGTCTCATTAAGAAACTTCAAACAAATAACAATTAAACAAAATATTATGAGGAAAAAAGTATGTGATCTTTACATAAATAATCAAGGTTTTGATGAGATTTGCTCATCTTAGTGTTTGCCTCTTTTTTTCAGTTAATTAGCTTGGAACTAACTTATGTAATGCTTGATTGAAAAATGCAGCATCATATCTTTATTTTTTCTTAATAATTGGATGCTGTCATCACCATTTAAACTTGTTATTTCTCTTCATTCTGCTTATCTACTTTGTGTTGATGTGGTTGCATGGAACAGCAGGTGAGGGTCTTTCCACACCTGCGGGGTTCGGCTCCGAGCTCTCGCGGTGGATGGGGGTTCTGTCCTGGGGCGCCGGCAGAGCTGGAGCCCATTCCAGGCTTCTTCTGTTGGCCCGAACAGCCAGTGTTGAAATTGTTGTGAAATGAAGAGAGAGAGAGAGAGGACTGGTCCGAGGCGGAAGCACGGACCAAAGGGAGACGGCGAGCGATCAGGGAGACCAACTCAAAATTTGAATCGATCCTCCTCAAAGGGTGCAGTTCCGTCAAAGTTCTCCTGAGTGCAGTGGCTACAGTCTGGTGCTTGAAGGGCTTTTGCAGAGATCAAGGAGTGGCAGACGTCGATTGAAAAAAGGAAGAGGGCGGGAGGGAGATGGGGAAACAAAGCAATGGGGGGAAGACAAACAGAATAAATAGAAGGATAAAAGAAATCTTGATTTGGTCTGAGAGACTATTGATTTTTTTTCTCTGGTCTGGCCATGTGCACAAAGTCTGTTATTGGTTTTGAAACAAAGAGTGTAGTTTTAAAAGTTGCTGACTGTGTGTGTGTGTGTTTTTTTTTTTTTTTTGTCAGTGTGTGAATTTATTCTCTTTGTTTGCTCCATTACTGTCACATATGTGTTTGTATATATTCACAGAGCTGTCAGTTGGAGGGGTGAGTGTGTGGTTTGAAGCCTCTGGCTAGTCAGAGATGTTGGGATTAGAAAGAGATTAGAGCAGTGATTACACAATGTCTTCGCTCTAATGATCCCAACTGTTTGTTCATCTTATCAGCTGAACTGCACTGGATTCCATGAGTATCCTGATATGAGATAACACACACAGCATTATTCCCACACAGCCCACCCTCTGATATCCCTTCGCTTCACCACACCAGCGACAAAGGCTCCTGACCCAGGCAGGATGGGCAAGCAAACCCTCTGGGAAAGAACGTAAGCGCTGAGATGGACACGTACTATAAGAAATTCATGGACAGGGAGGGTGAGTCACAGCAAGGCCCTCTAGTTGCACATAAGCATTAGCCAGAGTGGTCATTGGTCAGAGAGATGATCCAGCGAGGCCCTCGCGAGTCTTTGGTCTGCAGCAGAATTCACCTGCAGACGTGCTCCTTATTACACAGGGAGATGTGGATGGAAGTACCAATAAGGCAGCCAATACACTACACTGTACGCCACGAGTGTGCATTTTCTGGCTTTTGGGGGAAAAGTGTGAGATTATTTTAAGTGAGTGTGGATGTATGTGTGTGTATTTGCGTGTGTATAAAGAAGACGATTTCACTCGTTGAGCTATGAAATAAAGGGAAGCGCTTGGCGGCCAGTGTGTGCTTTAATAAAGTAAGGATGCAAAGATTTTGAAGTGTATTCACATAAATATGAATGTCTGAGTGAGAGGATGACGTGTGTATCCGTGAGTATGTGTGTGCTTTTCTTCATGCCTGCATGCCACTCTGATCTCCCCATTACAAGGTCGATTAAGCCACTAATCCCCAAAGTACACGCATCCAACAGCACAACATGAAAAAAACTTTCTCCAAGGAAAAAAAAAGTCAAAATCTTTCCTTTCCTGTTGCTTGAAGCCTAAGCCACCAGTGCAGCACGCTTTAGAGCATGAGGATGGAAATGTGTTTTACCTCCATAACCACACCAGCAGGGGATTAATGTGCACCCTGAACCCTGGAACCAGCAACTTTTACTCCCGTTGGGCCTCAAAAGGCGGACTAAATATCTTTCACGTAAACAGAAATTTACATGTAAAGCCATTTTTAGGGTTGGGTTTGAAGGCTGTCAGGTGTGAGAGTAGCAGAAACGCAGAGTGTTGGAATGTTAATGGAATACCAGTAAAGATCTGGCTGGTGCACATGCCTCATCATTTTTTTTCTCATGACCACAAATTAAAAATAATTACTCCTGATTTTAATCTCCCTCGTGCCTTGACCTGCTCACACAGGAAATGAAGAAATCTGTATAATATTTAATGAGAGTGCAACCTTTTAAATCTGAAGCTCCAGTTGGGAGCAGAGTCAGAGGTGCCCACATTCCACCCTCAGGGCCTCCATTATGGATATATGGGAATATTTGCCGAGTTTGACTGGGTTTTTTTATGGTCACACATGTTGAACTATTATATGTAGAGCAACAAAAAGGCACTGCTAAGTATTAGCTGCCTTTATTGCTTTTTCTATTCAGCTCTTGTGCTGAGTAGCTGTTGAGATGAACTAGATTCACGTTTAACATTTTGCAGCTCCAGCCTGCTTCTGGATACTTCTGTGATTCTGCTGAAAGACTCCATCATCCCAGCTGCTGTTTCTTTTAGTTCACCTAAGCCGTATGGATCCTTTTGCTCTGGGAGGATCCATTTCATCTGTCTGACCTCTGTGCTGCTCGGATCCCAGGGTTAGCTCTGGATGTCCGTGGATGCACCACCAGGAGGTGCCCCAGAGACACTGGACTGACCCTCATTCAAGTGAACGGTGCTGAAGAAACACTGCCCCACACTCAACATAAACAATGGCTATTTGACCGGGCTTTGGTGCTAAAAGATATATTTTTTAGCAGCTTTTGCCAAACCATATGGATGATAGACAGATTAGCATCTGGCTACTGAAGTAATTAGTATGAAGTAGAACAAAAGCAGAGTGTTCATTTGTCCTGCTTACTTATGACCAATGAATACGTAATTAGCTGTGTTGAGGGCACAGGTGATGTATTATAGCTGCACAGGCTGAACATTAATAATGGATATGTGTCACCTCTTGTAAAATTCTCATTAAATGCAAAGTGAGAAAATCCACCAGAGACATAGACACATTAAAAGAAAATTAAATGTTGATTATCTCACAAAATAGTCATCTACATCACTCTTTCCTGTTATAGTCATACTTATGCAATGATTAAGATCTTATGCGACTTTGCTCTGCTTTGAAGCACAGCACCAATTTAGCAGCAGCAGTTCTGGTAATAATATGCTTAAACATTTAAATGAATCCCCATGTGTTCCAATTTTAAGCATAATACTTGTTTTCCTTTGCTGATTGTCATCTAATGAGTAACTGATTTATTTTTCAATACTACAAACACAATAAATTGATTATTTCTTGTTTCCCAGTGATAATGCATAGATTTCAGGGAAAATGGCAAAAATCCATTATACAACACATAATCAAACAAACAATCCAACAGTTTAAGGCTGCATAGACAATATAATAGTAGTGACTGTGTCAACAGAGCACCAAAAAAATAAAACGCATTTCTTCTGGAGAGTATTTATTTTAAATGTAAGCCTTTTCTTTGCCTCCCTGGAAATCTTCAAAGTTGGTACCTGAACAGGCTGCTCATGTATTTCCACGTATGTTGAAAATATAAAATGGTTTTGTTGTGTAATTATACAGTGCGCTTTACAGGATGGTGGTACGACTCCAGGTGACCGATCAATAAGTAATGAGGGACCCAGAGACCTGTGAAAGATTGACTGTGGCCGACAACCTCTTAGACTCATTCAGGTCTTAATCACAGTGGTCCCACATGATTGGTAATGGTCCGGTAATAGTCAGGCCTTTTTTCATACCAAAGCAGTATACCATACACAGCCCAGACCTCATCCTTCTTCCCCCCTACATTCCCTCCTGTTCCTGATAGAAAAGAAAAGATGGAATTGAACTCAAAGAGACTGCGGGATACCTGCGGGGTTGTTCTGTAAATGGAGAATTGAAATGGCCCATGAATATCATTTTAACCTGTAGACAAAGCCTGTGGTTTAAATGTCCACTTTCAATTAGTCAAAGCCAAAGAGAGAATGATGGAAAGAATTAGAGAGATCCTCAATGAAACCGCGGGTATCTACAGGCAGCTTAATTAAGTCAGGCCCACAGTTTAATTGCATTTTCAAAAACGTTTGATACTTTTTTTTCCTTCTGGGGCAGCGAGGTATCGGAATGTAAATGCTTTCCCCTCCTTTGTGTCATTTCTTGTGTATTAATATTCCACACTGCTTCTCTTCTGCTAGTTATTCTGGTCATGATGAAAACATGGCTTTGGCACACCCACGCGTACTGAACCTCTTCAGTCCACTCACACCATTGTGGGATTTCCCTTTGACACTTTTTGCTGTTAAATGACCACAGTGGAAGTTAGAGATGCCACAATAAAGCAAAACATTCATTTAAATTCATAAACTGTTTTGTTGATGCTGTTCATTTTAAGGGACATACTGTACAATCAGAGCATGTGGGAGGAAGTGTGTTGTTGTTTTGTCATGTTGTCACACAGGGAAAATGCTAAGGACAGTTTATTCCATGATGGTATGGTGTTCTTCTGCAGTAAGAACGATGCTGCAGAAAGAGTTGATACGCTTCGACTAAGTGGTGAGAAAAGGGAGAGATAAAAGGGAAGGAAGGTAAAGTTACTTTAGGTGCGTGGGAAAAATTAAAAGGCATGAAATATTCAACAATTAAAAACTGCGGGGAGTTTTTAATATCCAGAATAAGACACCTGTATGCACCCTGAAAAGAGAGTGAGCTAGAGAGAGAGAGGCAAAGAGAAAGAGATGATAAATGAAAGGCAGGGGAGGAAAGGATGGATAGTAAGTGCTGTAGTGAGCAAGTCCCTCAGGAACACATTAAGTGAACAGTTCTTTCGTGTGTAGGTGTATAATGTCCCTTTGTAAAACCTGCCCTTGCTTCTATAGCAACACGCCTCTGTGTCGCAATTAACCAGTGTGTAAACTCAACTCATTGCAGGCTTTCCAACTGCTAACATCCTTAAGTTAAGAAAGAAAGAAAGAAAGAAAGAAAGAAAGAAAGAAAGAAAGAAAGAAAGAAAGAAAGAAAGAAAGAAATTACCCTCTCCTTGATTCTTCTTGAGTTGGTGTTGCTGAATTGTTGTCAGTTCATTGTCACTCGAAGTGCATTTGTACTGTTTGATGAAATTTATATAGCACTTCCAGGTAATCATTTGAGGTAAAAGAAAAAAAAAAGGATTCTTCCCAAAACAGGGCAAAACCTCGCCAGAATAATGATAAATGGTTCCTCTCCGGCAGCAGGAGGTTGATTTAAAGGCTGTTAGGTAATCTATGACCTCTATCGACCTCTATCGGCAACCAGTAAGAATTACAACCACATTAATAGACACTGCCCCAACACACTCATGCTCGCCGACGCGCGCACACACACACACACACACACACACACACACACACACACACAC
>BJFM01000808.1:57355-76037 GCA_016586285.1 Arothron firmamentum
ACACACACACACACACACACACACACACACACACACACTGAGCTAGTGTGAAGGCGGTAGATCTGTAACTGAAACAAACAATGAAATCATACATTCAAGTGAGATGAGCAAGCTGGCTAAATGAAGCAGACATCCCACAGAAAGAGCTTATAAAGAGGTAATATATCACCATGTAAAATACAAGAGGCTGCACAAGAATACTGCTGCATCATTTGCTTTGTGACTTTCTTTACTTTGCGGCTGAAATTGAACAAAGCTCTTTTGTTTTCAGCACTAACCCCTTAGTTTTAGGTTCTAACGCTGTCTCGGCTTTCAGTCTGTCAGTCATTCTGTCTCTTCCTGTCTCCTTATCTGTTCTGTCTCTGCTGCGCTAACTGGTACAGACAGATGGCTGTCCAACATCAGCTAAGGTCTTTTGTAGGTTTTGGTTTGACCTTCCGTACTGTTGCATTGTGCATGTTGAAAATCAAATGGTTCGGCCCAGATCATCGCAACATAATAAATGAGATGATTTTTCTTCTACCCATGACATGGAAATGAATAGATATTATTTTCTTTGTCCGATGGCAGAGTCATCGACTTTGCTAAAATGAAGACAGGTGGAATCACAGGCTATTTGAGAGTATCACAAAGACAGGTCACAAAGATAGAGCCATTTAATGTTACATAAACTACAAGAGATGATACTGCAGATTAGCAGACAGCACAAAGGTAACACAGGCTCAAAGGACAGTTCAGTCTTCACATTTCAGTGTTTTTCAAACCTGATTTACTGACCTACAGTAACTCCAGCCAGTAATCACAGTCTCGTCATGGTAATATCGCTTTCTCTCGTGCGAAAAGTCAGAGTTTGGGGCAACATTTTATTACTGCATGTTCAGAAAGAATGCACACGGGTCTCGAGGGCTAAGTGCTTGTTGATTCATTTCGGCATGTCCAGAATCCAGTGAGAGTGCACAGTATGAGCCATGGTCCCACAGAGATTTCTACATGGAGCTGCTACAAAATGAGTCATGGGGCTGCGGCGGCGGGGCACACTCAGTCCCTCCAGACTGGAGTAATGAAATATCAGCTCTTTAAAGCCTCCTTCAGCCTTCAGGCTGGTAAGTGAACACTCGTTTTAAGTTTACATTATGGTCCAAATCCTAATGTTACCGGGTCCTGTGCGCTTGGACTTTTGTTTTTAATAACTTTCTAAAAAATTATCATTATGTTTGCTTTTCTTCTCTTCTAGTCACCTACATTCCACCTGTGCATTTATTTATTATGTTCTTTATTTGCACACCTGTGTGTGAGCTGATATTAGAGTAATGCAGTATATAGTTAATATAATAATTATGCATTTTTATTTATGCATAATATTATATAAGGCAGACTCATCATCTGTGTGCAGTCAGCGTGAAAAACAAACAAAAAATGGAAGTGAGGATCAGGATGAGCTATCAAATGAAACATGACAGGAAAACACTGATCGTGAGCATTGTTAACGGCAACAAACACGGGCTTCCAAGGATATAGATTTTGTAATTTCTATTAAGCATATGCATATGTGATGCATCCAAGTAAACAAGCACATGTGTGTAAAGACCGTTTCTGCTCGCTCTTCCCTGGTGATGTCTCATAACAATAATCACTGTCAGCCTCAGAATGAAGGTGTTTCTTTCAGAGAGGGGGATGAAGGCAGAGCTGTGGTAATTATGCAGGCATAATGGCGCTGGTGCCTAGTGAGAGCCTAATGAGCTTACTGAAGTCTACCATTGAGAATTGATTCCAGAAGAAGAAGAAGGAGAAACAAAACAGTTGTGCTTGACTGGGAAGACCACTGATGAGATGAGATGATGTTTCCACTGTTGTGCTCCTAATTGACAGAGAATCACCGTGCACTGATCTTCCCCCCCGAGCAATTAATAATAACACTGAAAGATGCTGAAGTTTTTGCAGAATATCCAGTTTAAACCTTTCACCTGATGGGGGAAAGCATACAGCTCGTACCACCTGACATTCTCTGATAGCTGCATTTTGCTTTTCACCTCACCTCCAAAAAACAGGGCGATCACACTACCTTACCGCAACACATTTTTCACGATGTGACAGATTCTCACCAATCTTTCACACATACTTCACTAAATAAATGCGCTCTCAGCTCTTTCAACATTTTACTTAAGGAAATAAAGTTCTAAGGGTTTGACTGCAGTAGCAGTGAGGAGGTAGACGCTAGGATCAGAATTCTGGGTAGTGAGCTGAGAGCAGATGCTGGCCAGCAGATAATTTTCCCTGAACAGAAATTGACAGAAATTGACCATAATCATAGCCCATTTGTTTAATTTTAGAGTTTGTTAGAAGCCAATCTGATATTTCGTCCTCAAATCACACACACACATATCTTTGATTCCCCTCCGACTTGTTTACTGAATCAGTAAGGCTTGCTTGGAAAACCAATATCTATCTTTAATTTATATATCTTATAGCACGTTGAGTCTTGTAATAAATATCAAAGCTTATGAATCAATCCCAAATGTCATGTTTGGAGTAGAAGTAAAGATGAATAAGTGTGTTATTGGAATTACGTGATTGGTCAGGTAATTTCAATAACACACATAATAACCACAAAGGCAGAATCTCTCAGGATTGGCTGGTGCTGCTGCAGGATGAGTCATGACTCCAGTGCGGTGGGTTGACCGGCCAGGAATCCCCATTTCCATGCAAGTGTCAATGGGACCGTTTTCCTTTTGTGTCCATCCAGTGCCCACAGCTCAGCGTAACACTCACAAGAAGGAAAAGAGGGAACATTGTACATACACAGGCGTTTAAAGATGGGCCTGTAAAAACCCTGGAAGTTTCATAGAGAGTCTCAGCTCTTCAGATGACCAATGACATGATAGTAGTGCTAAAAATTTACTATATTTGGCCACAAAAAGGTAAGAGACAAGACCATGAGTCTGTTCTGTTACCCACAAGTGGGATATTTAAAGGCAGCTGATAGCTTGCAGACAGATAACAAACAGAGGTTTTACAAGGCCAGCTCACTATATAAAGTAGATAACTGGGCGTCATTAAAATTGATCTTTATTACTGCGATATTGTGTGATCTCTGAAAAACGACCTTGTGAGGAGGAGGGAAGCCACATCCACAGAGCTGTGGCTTCCCTCCAAACGCCTTCAATTGGCACTTTCCAGCTTCTAACCTTTGTGAAGCTACAAGGGTTCCAAACAGAGCCAGGGCTCGTGCATCAGCCAGAGTTGATGCATGGCCGAGCTTGTTGCAAAGCTGGCGCTGGCTGACGCTGGCCTCTTAACTTCTGCTCGAGATAAATCCATCCATTACAGAGTTTGAAATGAAATGTTCAAAATGTACTTTCTGATTCAAACAAAAGGCTTTTCATCACCACATTTCCATAATGACTTTGCATACACCTGTCACCTGTGTGAGACGCTATCTCACACACACACGCACATGCACAGGTGCACACAAGCGGCTTTGTGTTTTTTTTAAATTTTCCATCGGGGACAAGACAAATGACATTTGTGATTAAATCACAGATAAGTAGACTCATCCAGAGGAGAGTAAAATCTATTAATATCTGTGGAATCGAACAATCCTGCTGGTCCACGCAGTTACATAACTTAGATTAATTCCTACCTTATACAGCATTATTTTTCTTTGTGTCTGCATTTCTCACAATGAGCTGTTTAGATTGCAGGCTCTATCTATCCTGACTGGCACTAATAACAGCTGTAACGACAGTATACAATCTAATAAAAGCTCTGTTGTTCAAAAGTGAATATATATCTTGAGGCTATGATTAAATGAGAGCATTGCAGAGGAGGTGATGGATGAAAAGAGAGAGAGATAGAAATGTGCCGGGCAGGAGTGGGAAGGTACAAGATAGATACTAAAAGGTGTGAAAATTAGCTTGTGGGAGTGGCGGGGCTTCAATAAAGGAAAAAGAATAAATGTAACATAGAAAGTGATCTATCTATCATTGAGGGGAAGGAAAAAAGTTCCTCCTGGGCAGGGAGGTGCAGTACATCAATTTTAGTATTTTCATGAGCAGAACCTGAATATTTTTACAGAGAAAGATATCTTCTGTTTAAAAGATCTAGCTCTTAAAATAACCTCTGAACAGACATTGCAGTTGGGTTCATAATTTCCCTCTCCTTCAGCATCAAATGGTGTTTTTAAGTGTTAGTGCTGAGCATTTCAGTACGCCTGCCCTCAGCAGTCAGGTCCATGCTTGTCTGCTGCTTTATCGTTACGCTCGTCCAGGCTCTGAATGGCCCACCTGTTATTAAAGGCATGATTAAATGGTGTAAACTACATTTCTGCCCATAAATATAATTTGCACAGCTGAGATGGGATATATAAAGTATGGATTCTCTTGTTTCCATTTTTCTGTCTGGGAAAGAGAAAGAAAACCACAGGTGTCTCCATCCCTCAGGACGAGGGGAGGTTCTAACAGTGTGATGGCCTCGTTGCCGGCCCGTATTAACCATATTAAGGACCGGGCCCTGCTCCACATTAATCAGCTGACGGGGTGACAGCTGGCTCTGCTATCGACACCATACATCCGTGCACGCCCAAGGCTGTCTGGGCCTCAGGTAATATACCTCTTCCACAGATAACACAATGATAGATTGACTGCAGCCCCGCTGATTGGGCTCACTGGTGTAATACCACCATGTCTGTCTTTATCACAGAAGCCAATTGAGCAGTCATGATGGATCAGTCTTTCAGAAGCTTGATGATTTAAGCGATTATTGACTGAAAAGGTGCGTTGCAATATTTTTGTCCATAATGATTTCGATTTGGAGGAAAACAATTATTCTGTATTGTACTATTATAATTGTCATGTACAATTTCTTTGGGAAAATAATGACATTCTATAAACATTCACAGTAATTCCAACAGTGTTAGTTACCATTCAAGAGCAGGCTGAAAGGTGTGATTAACTCTCACAGTCCCTCCAGTTAATACGAAGTGAGATTTCTTTTTTAATTGGCACTTTAATATTCACAGGCAGACGTGCATGTACTGTATGCTTGTCACACATCAGTTAGAATTCTGTTCACCTGCTGAAAAACATCTGTTGCTCTTTGAGAGAGAACTGTAAAGTTTGGAGCATAATATTCAACGTTATCTTTATTTGCCCAAATGCAGTTGATTTATAATTGCAAGAGCTGCATTTTAATTGTCCTGGGTCAGTAATGTGATTCTCAGCACAGCATGCGAAACTGTCATCCATAAGTGCCTTTCACTTTGTCCACAGTCTCCTCTCCTTCTTTGAGAAAACATCTGACGTGGAAAGTGGGCCCTGATCATATTACACAGATAATTACTTAGTTCAATTTGATGAATGTCACTTCTTAATGGCTTCTTTAGGAGAGAAATCTTGTAATGATGTTGTGCAGTTAGCGTCAAAGCTAATTCAGAGTGTTATCAGTGTCACCCAGGTTCAGTGGGCACCACTAGGTGTCTCCCTTCAGACGGAGAGAGTCAGCGATCCGGGTGCGGACCTGATGGAGGGTCCAAGCAGCTGAGACAGGTCTGACCCACAGAAGCGGGGAAAAGAGGAGACAGAGGCGAGGACAGTTCCAAGGATCGTTGCTGCTCTCTCTGTCTGTGAATGTGTTCCAGGCCTACGAAGCGATGGAGGATTGAAGTTCTGAGCTATTTAGATGTTTTCAATTTTCTGTTTGTCACCACCTGTGAAATAAAGATCCGTTTACTGGGACACATCTGCAGATATGAAGCTAATAAACTCTAAAAGTAAATGATTAAAAATGCCCTTTTTGTTGTAATTTATAAAAGAAGCACATTGCATTTATTATTTATCTTCTTTTGTCAACACCGCAGCCTTCCTCGTGGCACAGGCAGGTTCTTTGTCTCGTTTCTGGTTTTGTTGAGATATGCAGCTTTGAATTTCCATTTCTTTGTCCTTTCCTCCTCTTCAAAAGTAACTCTTACATTTCCTTCATGGTTTTTATTGTTTCCTCCTCATTCCCTTGTATCAACTGCAATCCTGTGCTACACAGGTTTTATGATTTTTGTATTGGAGGGTTAGAGGAGCAGCAGTATGCTCGCCCACGGGCAGCTTATCTCAGCAATACCAATAGACTAGATTCCAGTAAATCCCACTGAAACTGCATAATGCATTCAAGCTTGGTAAAATACTTGCCGAGCGAATAAGGATGAAAACTACAGCTCAAAAAAAACAAAAAAACAAAACAAGGAAAAGCTTTCTATCACCAGTCTGACAAACACCATCTTATTCCATGATGTGTGAGCATCCTTGGGTGTGCAGGCCGTGCAGCAGATGCAGAGTGAGGACCAGTCTAGGTAGCTGCTTGATGGAATCACATCCCTCCCATGCTGTAGTTGTGATGTGGAGCAAATATGGAGCCGGCGTAATTACTTCCATTACCACTACCAAACAACAAAGAGTGAAAGTGATGAAAGAGGTGAGGATTGAAGGGAATCAAAACCCTGCTGCACCTCCAACTTGTGCATGCTGGCACGCTGAGAAAGGACGGAAGAGTCGTGAGCCAAATTTCCACTGCAGACTTCCGTCTCGCCTTGTCTCAGTTCTACTGGCTATTTTTATTCTTCCACTTTTCTTTACCAGATACTGAAGCCTGTGACAGAAGACCATATATCAAAAATAAATAAATAAATAAAATAAAATAAAAATAAAAGCCCATCTTTGTTGTTTGTGTGACTTTGCACTGTGTAGAGCCAGTGTTTGTGCTGTGTCAAGAGTCTGCAGTAGAAAAGCAACAACGCAACACTAAACGTGCACACAGTCGGTGGAAAAGCAGCAATAAAACATGTATTGGCCAGTGACAGGTATTGCTGTTCAGAATGAACAGGATTAAGGATGGATATAACTTACTGACATATTTATCCAGTTAGAACTTTTACTTTGTTCAAGTATATGTGAAGTTTTCAGTTTAAGTAGTTCAGCCTTACAGACATAAAACCAGAAAGGTCTACAATGTGCCACAAGGAATATAGGAAAATTAAAAAGAAAAGAAGAATTGGAAAGCAAGATGCAGCACTGTAGCCATGACTAATGTGGATTAAATGTCCTTGAACTTTTGTGGTTATACAGGCTTAGTAAAGCAACAAACAGAATATAAATATTGCGATACTGTGAGGATGAGGATAAATTTGCAAGTAAAAGTTATTCATGGTGTGTTGTGCTCGTGGTTATCTTTTCATGCGTGCGAAGAGAGAAAGAGAGAGAGAGAGAGAGAGAGAGAGAGAGAGAGAGAGAGGGAGAGAGAGAGCTGTGCAGTCAAATTCTCTTCCCAGCTTATGATCAGCAGGCATGTCAGTAAACACTGTTAATGGGGGTGGACACTCTCCCCTTTCTCACACATGACCACTACAATAACTAATTGGGATAAATGTAACTCCATGCTTCATTTCCGCTCACCCTCTCTATTATTTTGTGCCTTTTCCACTCTCATTTTCTTCCCTCTTCTTCCTGCTTTGACCTCATGATCCCTCCCTCTCCGTTTTCTGCAGCTGTCTTTGCTTCTGCTTGTTAACGGCTTCCCGGTTCGTCGCGGCTCCATATGCTCTCTTGATAATCAAAACATAAGAAATGGGGGAATGAATGTAGTGCCAACTTTTCTACCATGGCTGATCGTACGCAGCCATTTGTTGAATTTAACTCAAGTCAAAAAGTGCAATAAGTAATGAATCAGATGACAGCTGTTAATGCAGTTTCTTACAGTTCTACCAATTTCTTGTGATTTGTACGAGCTAATGTGCAACAATGGCTTCTGCATCACATGTGTTCTTTGTGTATCTCAGAGCGTGGAAATAACCTATTGATTCAATACTATTTATTTAATGTGTTTTCTTTCCTCCTTCAATCCAACATTTGCTTATATATGATGGTGTAATGTATTCATGGGTCTCTCCACACCATCATTGCTTTTGTGATGTAATCTTTTTTGCGGTGGCTCGGACCCACCTGCGGGAGATGGTGAGAGAGCTTTAAGTCCTTGTGTGATGTAAAATGCCTAATTTGGGGCATGATTGATGGTTTAATATTGCAGCCTGCAACCTTGCTGCCCCCACCCACCCGTTCAAGCTGCAGGCAGGCACGAAAATGTAGCTGTGTGTGTGTGTATAATGTCACTTTCTATTCTCACATTCAAACCCAGCTGGTGGAATTAAACTAATTCTGAGTTTGTTCGGGTTTGTGTGTGTGTGTGTGTGTGTGTGTGTGTGTATGTGTATGTGTATGTGTGTGTGTTTCTTCTTTTGCAACACAGCTAAAATCCATTTAGATATATTGACTCTGGTCTGGAGTCAGTGGTCAGTTATTGCAGACATTTCTATTTTACGCATTATAACCATTCTACCCTCATCTCTCCCGTCTCCTCTGTTTCTTCAGACAAAGTCCAAATTCCTGGTGTCAGGTGTTGTTATTCCTTTAACAACATGAAAACCAGTCATTCTCTTTTCACCTGTTGCCTCCCCCAGCCCTCCTTTTCAAAAAGTGTGTTTTACGCAATTTCATACAGATTAACCAAGTGGCACTGCGTATTTGTGGGTCATCGTAGCTCTATACTTTGACATGAGCAATCACGTCCAATGCAACAACAACAACGGTGTGGGTAGATATGCAGAAATACTGGGATCACACTCTATATGTCCTCAGAGCTCTGCAAGCTGATGACAGCTTATTCCAGGAGGAGTCCCGACAACAGCAGAACTTAACAGGTCACTGAAATCAGTTTGCAGATGAAAAGAGGATGTGAGAGTGTCGTATTGAGCTGATGTCGATGCATACTGATAGCAGCTGCAAATGCATGGAACCAGGTATTTTATTGTAGTCGTTACAAAAGAACCACATTTTAAGATAAGGTTGAAAGGGGCTGTGTGTGAATCAGTGGATTCTGAAGTGTGAAGACCTCCGATATTCTAACAGGGAGAGAGTGGGATGTAAATGAAAGAGGTCTTCACGCCCTCAGGAATAACAAAAAAGCTCCAAATGCGTTCTTCAGTTGGATAACAAATGAAGGCTAACGTTTTCCCTTTTTAAAGTAGAAGACTAGCTGTGCAGAAAGAAAATTGTATATTCAGTGGCTGGTTTGGATGACCTTTAACACGAAAAAACATAAATGAAATGCTGTTTGCCTCAATATCATGCAGAAGCTGTGGTAATTTGTCTATTTACTCAGTGCCTACTAACAAGCAATGTTTGCTAAAGCTCCTGATTGGGGACACATCCCAATAATACACAAGAAATGGCAAAGGTGGAGATGTGAAATTCTTTTGCGGATCATAAGAATGACAAACTCTCCATCTCGCCCCTTGTTTTCGGAACTTCTTGAAACTTTTTGTGCGTCCAGGCTCTCCCACTGTCACTCAATCTGTTCATCATTAATATGGATGAGACCTGAGGAGAAGAGAGGAAAACGAAAGATTTCAAAAGTAACAAAATGCCTTCTGGATCGGTGGGAACTTCGCTTGATGTGCTGCTGTCATCTGTGTCCTATACAGCTCTCAGGGGAAATGAATCATGATACCATGCCTCTGAGTGACTTAACCAAGCAGAAAGTCTGCTGTCATTAGACTCATATTTTGTCTTCTACTAGCCATAAGGAACAACAACAGTCATAATGACAGTCAGTGTGGACAGGCAGTAAGCGTTACACTGAGAATACTTTTCAAAATTTGTAATGCAGATACGTGCTCACCATATGCGCCTGTGTGGACACAGTCTCAAATGGTGGTTTTGCTAATATGTTTTTAATGTCTTTGGGATGTATTCGACAACACTAATTTGTTTTTGTCTAAACTGTGTACTTGTGTAGATGGGGGACATCAAAGCAGCAAAAAATAGCATTTCTCATTAACCAGCCTTTCCCTCTCATTTATTTTCCCTTTGCTCACATGCCAATCTGTCCACGAGTGTGTGTGCGTGCTTGTGTGTGTGTAGCTGCAGCTCGTAAAGTTGTGAGGAGCAGTTGTCGAAGAAAAGATAATGGACCGAAGCTTGGTGTCCATTTATTGTTTTCCAGCTGCTCGGGCAGGTTTCATCAGACGCTTGTCATCTCAGACAAGAATAATCAGCTGTATAAAGTTTGCATCAAATCAAGTTACATAATGCAAATATAACAGCC
Organism: Arothron firmamentum; assembly: GCA_016586285.1. Lineage (NCBI taxonomy): Eukaryota > Metazoa > Chordata > Actinopteri > Tetraodontiformes > Tetraodontidae > Arothron > Arothron firmamentum. Next base: position 67,499 of record BJFM01000808.1, read on the forward strand.
AGTTCAGTTGTTCTAAAAGGCTTTCTGCTGTTCTTTAAAAGCAAAAACACATAGCAGCGTCACAGCGTGAGATTGGGGTTTAATGGTCGAAAGATGCCCAATTTTTTAATGAAGAAAAAAAAAAAAAAAGCAGCAGTGATGGAACAAACAAGTGTGAGCCAAACAGTACAGAAAGAATGGCTCCTTTTCTTCTCACTCATGTCTGCATTGTAGACTGCATATAAAGAAGGAGTGAGCAGACAGATCTTGACTCCAAAACCCTGCTGACACATCGGTCCCACAGTAATATTCAGTCTAACTGCAGAAAACTGATAATACAATATTATTTTATGCCTCAGCACCAGAGACACTAGAGAGAGCCGAGAATCTCCACAATGCATCCTCTGTTTTATGTGTGGAAAGAGATGTCACTGCAAAAAAGGAGTGTTTAGTTCTGGAACACACACATTTTATGATGAAAACATCACCAGCAAAGTCTATTTAAGGACCTAAGTTCAGATATTACTATCTGAAATATATCTCAGCAGAATAATCATCAAACATCTGTTTATGCATTAAAGCAGGAAGGCAACAGCAAAGATCTTAACCTTCAATTGAATATTTAATGTCGCTAACTCATCTTTTATCTGCCTTTATGCTGAATTTAATAATTTAAAAAATTATAAGCGTAGCAGATCCCCCAATAAATTACACACTGATGTATTTTATGAAGTGTATCCATATGAAATGATGCATATTTTATGTATGTAAATTAAACAAATACAGTTATTAGTGGGGTTATCCGTAAGTGAAACGATGATGATTCTGTGTTTGTCTGCCTGCCAACAATGGCTTTAGCAGCCGTGACTAATGGTGTCATCACCTGTATAACTACATAATTGTGTTTTGTTGAATAAAATTAGGATTTCAACTTCTTTTTCTTGTGTTTGTCAACACTTATTTCATTTCAGGTCCCCAGCTCAACCCGTGCAGCACTGATATCTTTTAATGTCTGTTATTTTTGAACACTCATTCAATTCTTAAATCAAATGGAGTTGAATTGAGATATTCTCTGATATGAAATGTGTATTTGAGGGTGTAAAAAGCTTTCAGTTAGTTAGCAAAAGTTAGTCAAATTCTCTTTCCAGCTAGCTAAGCTGGGAAAGAGGCGATCTTGGCTGCATCTCTCATTTGGACTGGATGTAATTTCCACAGTAATAGCCACACAGATGTCCATTTCACAAAGACTTTTCTTCAATGTTCAGTATTTGAATTCAACTGTCATTTTAAAATGAACATTGCATTACATTAGAGGAAACCTAATTACAGCTTATAGCACAGAGAGTCTTCTACTTTTTTGCATGTAACACATTGATGGAAGAGCAGAAGATGCTGAAAGACTGATGTTGATGCACAACAGTGCAATGCTCATCATTGCCAGCCATAACAGAATACATTATTGTCAGCCACTTCACGTTGCTGTGGAAACTGTTTAAGAGTCAGTAGGTGTGCCAAGTGTGTGCAGATAAACATGTCATTGTGTGTGTGTGTGTGTGTGTGTGTGTGTGTGTGTGTGTGTGTGTGCCTGCTCGTGCCTCCTATGTGTTTCATCAACTGAAAGCAGCGGCCAGCACAGCACAGTGGACAGGTCAATGTGGAAATCAGATTGACAAATTCGAGGAGCTTCATGGGTGAGACAAAAATACGCAGGTGGTTTGAAATTAAGCAGATGCATGATGAAGGGAGGAAAGAAAATTGATTGTGTAGCGTGGTAGAAAGCGAAGGCGAAACAAGTGGTTAGAGAGAGGAAGCGTGAGATGTTCAGACAGACGTTCTCGTTTTGACATACACACTCAGAAGTGTAGATTTATACGGGGGCGTGTATCAAGCCTTTTCTGTGAGGCGCAATGAATTGGCTCAATATCTGAAAGTGTGAACGCTTGTGTGCTCATGGAGACACGTGCACATACATGCACGGACACACACGCTGCTACCTCTTCCAGGTTGATATCATTACCCATCGTTTTCCCCCAATTTGCCATCAGCCAGCCGAATCGATCACATCCGATAAATGTGTTCGACTTCGGGGAGCATATCTATCTCCATCTCACCCCCTCAGCATCGCTCTTTTTCACACCATACAATATCTCTCTCTGTCTCACCACCCTCACACAACTCTCTCCTGCCAACAAATTGCATCAGTTTCCAAATTACTTAAATATCCAGCTCCTCTGTGCTCGTTGGCTTTTAGTGCTGCGCTTTCAAACTATTTTTATGTGCTTCTGAAAAACTCCGGCTCTCCAGCATGTTCTAATCTCCTGCTGACCCCTCACTTCGGTCTGTATCTGACATTTCTGTAACTCATAACTTCCATTTGTTGACCTGTTTTCAGCGTTGCTGCAGCACATCTCGTCTTCATCTACCCTTTTACAGCCTTTCATTTTTCTTTCAGCTGCAGCAGCCCGGTCACACCATCTCTGCCTTTGCACATGAGTCACCACCGCTTCTCCTCTTCTTTGTTGTATTCTTCTCCTCCTCATTCTGTCCACCTCCTCATCCTCACCCTTTCTATTTACACTTTGTGCTTCCTTGCTCTTCTTGAAAAACAGTGTATTCACAATAGTTGCTTTAAGGACCTTTTCTGTGTGCATGAATATTGATTAGTGAGTACTGATGACTTGATAACATGATCTGAGAGAGAGAGCAGTTAGCTCTCTTCTCTTTGTTATTCACCGTCCCTCTTTTTACTTATGCTTATGTGCCACATTGATTCTGCTTTAATTTGAATGGAAAGAATCGCTCAGAATATTGTCTGCAACTAAGGCTCGGGATAGTTTTACAGCTTCTTCTGCAGCCAGGAGAGATTAATGGCAGGATGGTCACACTAGACAAATGCTGGTACCAACAATCAATTTCTCAACAGAGTTTTAAACAGCCCCTTTCTCCTAAAATATCAAATTTCTGAAATGTCCAAGTTAAATTTGTCACTTGCTTAAACAAAAATAAAGCCATGTTGTCTAGAAGCCTGTAATTCCGCGGCGGCTAAGCTCTGGTTTCGTCTGAAAATGATACATCCCTTGATTTGCTTTGACACCGTGCCCATATTGTGACACCGCTGACACTGAGAACCAACCGTGACCATTAGCCTTTTATGCAATTGCGCACAAGTGAGCTAACATGCATTAGTGAGCCCTAAAGCATGTGATTCTCCGGTGCCCTGTCAAAACAGGGGTGATATGCCAGATGTGAGCTGTGTGGTGATGTCATATCCAAATGTCTTGAGCAGCACAGGCTGACAGGAGCGAATCCCGGGGCTTACAGTGTCTCTGGACGTGTGTGGTGGCTGTTGTTTCCTCGCTTTGTTGGTGTTTGAGCATCTGGCTGAGACGGTCTCTGAAAGCCGTGCTGTAAGCCTGTAACTTGCTCCCTGCAGACCGTCTCACTGACGGGAGATCAGACTACATCAGTCTGTGTTAGAGGTACACCGGGATCTTAGGGATGGATCCCATTTCAGCTGATCCAGCACACAGAAAGATGGTTGCCAGACCAACAAAATCTTACTTGGTGCATTTTTGCTGGGTGCTTTCTGTCTGTAAAAGACAGCAGACAATTACAACTCTGTGTGTGTGTGTGTGTGTGTGTGTGTGTGTGTGTGTGTGTGTGTGAGAGAGAGAGAAAGAGAGAGAGAGAGAGAGAGAGAGAGAGAGAGAGAGAGAGAGAGAGAGAGCGAGAGAGAGAGAGAGAAAGAGATGGAGAATATGTTTGGCCTGTTCGCACCGATGTGTTTGTGTGGGAGTGCATTAGAATCTATGTGGGCTGGAGGGAGGCTGAATATGCAAAACAGTTGGAACAAAGGCTAATAACTTTGGAACTGCTGTGAGAGAAAAAAAAAGCTAGATTTTCCTTGACTTCTGTAGATGCCAAACAAACAGATTGTCTATTGCTGGAAGAAGAATGCAGGTTTCTTTTCACGCTGATTGATTTGTAGAGCTTCTCTAACCAGAGAGATTTTCATTTTCAGTGACAAACTAACATGAGCATAATTGAAAGTGGGCACCTTTTTATCTTATCTATGTTTTTTCTGTGAAAATTGTGCTGAATATAATGCTGCATTTACCATCGAGATGAAGATAAGGACACCAACATAAAATTCATGGGAAATATTAATCAAACAATTACAAGATTATTCATCTGAGGTTAAACTTTAAAAAAATATTTAACTCTGAAATTATCTTTTAGTTATGTTTTTGTGTTGCATTAAATATTTTGTCCGTCATTTAGTTGAAGCATGTGCAAGATATGAGTTGCACATTGGAGCTTGGAGCGAGTGTGAGAACAGGGTTTCGCGTCTTTCTGCTGATGTTATCCACAGCGGGGTGCAGTAATGCGCCTCTTTGTGTGTGATTTCTTTTATTTCACTAGAAGAAGGTTCCTGGCAGTAAAGGGATTTGAAAAGTGTGATTTTGAACTTCTTCATGTTAGAAGTCAGTTTGATCAATGTCTGCTGCAGCACTCGCTTGCTTCAGGGCACAGTGAACCACTGATAAATGAATTCCTCTGTGTGAGTCCATGGACTAATGTGTAGGTGTACACAGTCAGGAGAGGAGTACAAAAGCAAATCAAAGGGTTTACAAATGTGTGTCTGCATATGTGCTCACACATTTTGCACATCTAGATATTTTTTAATGGAAAATGTGCAACACTTTGCATTTTACGCTGAAACGCTCATTTAAGGCCTCTAATATTGTCTGGTTTGTAGCAGCTGACAAAGACGCCGGTGAGTCTGTGGACTCTGGCCTGAGTTCCCAACCTAAACCGAGAGCACAGCAGGCTGAAGAAGAAACCACCTAAAGCTTTAGGAGCCTCCACCATAAGATTATGTTCTGCAACTATGAGGATGCTGAGATAGACTAAATATCACTTCTACTATAAAATAATTTCAAGCCAGACACTGGATTTTCCAAGATGCACATTTTTATGTTAAAAATACATTTTCGAGGTGAGGCTTAGAGAACCTTAATACATCTTCAGCCGTTAGGTGACAAGCACTGAGATGTGAAATAATGATGCCTTATAATAGGATGTGGGATTCGCAGCTGACAGAGTGAGCAGTGGCTAATGAATAGAGTCAGGAAGATTTTTCTAATGTTTGTTTTGCTGAAGAGAGGATGTGCATTCTTGCTCTATGTGTGTTTATGACTGTGTGGTTTTTCAAAGACAGGTATGAAACCTCCCCGCATTTAGTTCTGAGCACTCTGGCAGTGTGTCAGTGGAATGATGGATGATGTCTTCATCAGTGGCCAATCCTCTGAAGCTGTGGTTTGAGTGCAGGGGGTTGAAAAACAAAATTACTTTTAATGGACATTCACTCCTATGCAGGATTAAGCATGAGCTGGACACATCTGTGCAGCACGTGGTGTCCCTCAAACCTTTGTGACTGTCGCATATTTAAGCAGCTGTGGCAAAACACGGTCAATAAATGACTCATAACATTTACAAAGCCAACATAGCCTTCTGTGAGCCATTGTATGTCTTCTTTTGTGCATTTTATGTTCTCTAAAGAGCATAATGTCTAGAAATACACAATTTATTGGAGAGAAAGAGAATTAAAATTGTGTTTCCAGACAGACTAAATAGGTGTTAGAAGTGCTTGCAGAGGCAGGTACCTCAGTGACCTTGAGCATGACCTCTTTCTATAGTTTTCCTATGGGTGTGGGGTTGTGAGCAGTCCTTCCTTATGAACTGTAGGACTATACAGTTGGATCAATAGCTGTCTTCCCAGACACCACTGTAGTACTCTGTGTGGCCTCCGTGACACAAAGTTAAAGAGAACCCACTCAGTAGGCTGTTAGTGTCTGCCTCTTTTTCCCCCTTCGCTTTCCTCCCTTCCCAAGCCGGAGAGAGGATGGATAAATCACACTCATGTGACCAAGGAAAGGACTGCTAATATTTTCATGATGCACAACAACATTTTGTGACTTAATCTTTCCTAAATGCAAGGGGAACCCCCCCATTCATCCATGCCCGGTGGTGCTGAGACAGCTAAAAGAGCTGAAGGGTGGGGTCCATGTATATTTACTAACTCTCACTCCATTAATCAAAAGACACAGTAGATGGACTCCATCTGTCTGTCACTGTCCTCTCACATTTCCCAGCCACTTTCTCTCCCCAGGTAGACCGTGCTCTCCTATACTTGATATGTGCATGTTTTAACGAGAGTGCTCTGCTCTTTGTCTTCCATGACACTTTTCCGTCGCAGGTCTTTTGTTGCTGACTCCAATCTTCCATCTTTCTTTGCCCTGGAATGTGAAGTGTGTATACAGTTTCTCAGTGCTGTAGGAACAGCGCTAGTGTGTAGTATCAGTGTGCGATCCGGGCAGATTAGTGAGGGTAATTTAAGCCTCTGAAGATGTCATGGGGTTTGGAGCTTGTTTTGGAAGGTGTGCTGACAGTCAGCAATCTGGCACTGATCACACCAAAGTCACACAGATTGGTAAGACGTGTAAAACCATGGTGGGGAGAGGTTGAGTGTAAATGAGTTTAAAAGAGAAAGCAGAGAAACGAGTGATTATAAATGGATCCCCCCGACAGCTGTGAGGAAAATATCACATGACACAGAGAGCCATATTTGCACCTGAAACGGTGTAAAACATTATTTCTCTAAAAATCAGCATTAATATCTGCATAATAGAGTATGAGTCTTGACAAATATGACATTTAAATGGACTTACAAAAGAGATTATCAACAGGTTAAGATAATATCTGTTTTTTGACAGCTCAGTTGATAAAGTGTTTCACGTAAACACACCAGGAAGCAAAGAGAGTGGGAGCTGAAGTTGGAGTTGAGTGGAGTAGACAAGCGTCTCGTATAGAAGCAGTTTTAATATGTTAGGCTGCCTCCCTGCTGGCTTCCCCTCCCCCACTCAGGGACGGCACTAATGCCATTAAGTGTGGGACAGATCTGTTCCATGTCTGCAGGCCTGCCAGTCTGCTGGTCGGCCCCTAGACCACTCTCCATCTAATCCTATCCTTTCTCTATCCTCTGCCTCCCCTCCACACCAGAGACAGGAAGAGGCGGCTGGGAGAAAAAAAATCTAATAAATAAATGAGAGGATGCAAGAGGAAAAAAATATATAAATTAAGTTCTCCGTTCTCGTAAATCATGTTGCCAACTTCCAGTAGACAGGAGGGCGGAGCTTAGGGGGTGGGGGAGAGCGATGGAGACCGTGGCAGGAAAAGGGAGGAAGAAATGGTGAGAGCGAGAGAAAGTGGCAGAGTGCGGGAAGCGTTTCTGTTCCAGCCTCAACCTAGCCTCGGCTCTGGAGACTAAGCGGCGAGGTGTTTTTAATTGATTTTTGATTAGATAGACATGGTGGTGGTGGTGGTGGTGATGGGGGGTTCCATTAGCATGAAGGGAATGAACCTCTGAGAGGAAGCAAGTGAGGGAGGATGTTACAGTGAGGGAGACAAACCGAGAGAAAGAACTGAGGAGGCCATTGTAAAGGAGACGGCAAGTAAACAAATGCATATGCATATTTGATATGCACTAATGGGATGGGAGATTTTATTTTAATTCGAACAGCTTTGCAGCTTAATTGACTAAATTCTTTGATTTAATTATAGGGTATCACCAGTGGGTCTGGGTTTTACGACTATGTCAAAACATTTCCAATCGTGCACACAGACTCACGGCGGTTAAACTGATGAAAAGACCTTCCAAGGTTAGTTTGGATTGAAAAAAAACTTTCTTTTCTCCTTTCTCCTGCAAGATGTGTTCAGAACAATGCAAATGAGATAAAAGGAGCATCTTTGTTAATGTTACACAAGCAGGTAGCGATGTGTCATCTGACAGTGTTACAGCCAGTGGCAACGCCCACGTCAGCAATCATCAACACTTCAACAATACGGGAAAAGTTAGATATATAAGTCTGCAAAGCTGCACAACTACAACTACGTTAGAATCTTTAGAATACAGTTCTCTAACTGTAAGAATAACTGGTTTTCCTTTTTTATGTTAATTGATAAATGTAATATAATTCACAAAATATATGGCAAAATATATGGCGAAAGCTGCTCGCCATAATCCAAAGCTTCCACCATGATGTAATATTCTAACATTAATCATGACTGTCACACTCATCTTGTAATGGAGTTTGAATTGAATAGATTCAACCCACTGAAATGTGTCTTTTATCATCAGGGAAAGAACAATGTTTGATTTGAGATAGTTGCATCACACATGGAATGTTCATTTTGAGGGATAATAAATGATTAACTGGTTGTGTGTGAATCAGGATTCATTTTTTTCTTTCTTCAGGGGATGTTTGATGTAATTTAAAAATCGCATTTGCTTACATTACTATGGCTGTTGAAATCCATAAGATTCTACTTTAAATCTAAAAAAAAGAGGAAAATAATGCTAAAAATTCAACCTATTGTTCCTAAATGAAAAACAAATCCTGGGGTTATTCTAAAAAAGCATATAGCCAGCCCTCCCTCTGTGGCTGCGTTTCCTTTTAGAATGATTGACTGCTGCGCTCTATCCTGATCTATTGTTCCA
>BJFM01000808.1:76096-88931 GCA_016586285.1 Arothron firmamentum
GCGGGTGTGTGTGTGTGTGTGTGTGTGTGTGTGTGTGTGTGTGTGTGTGTGTGTGTGTGTGTGTGTGTGTGTGTGTGTGTGTGTGTGTGCATTTGAGTGTGGACTCTTGGTACATATCAAGTCATACTATCAGTGCTAATTCCAATACATTTTAGCCATCTCTTACAGAGAGGGAAGTTCTGCCATTCTGCTGCTATAAGACAGAGAAGTGCACCAATAACTGTTCTCTCACACACTGATGGCTGATCAAGTGGAACCTCGTGCAAAATGAAATAACAGCCAAGACTGAGCCCCATTGTGTTGATATTTGCGGTTGTTTTAAATATATATTTTGTTTTGTCCCGAGGTTTGGTTTTAATGGCTGAGCAGACCAGTGAGAGAAACACAACACTATTCTCCAACCATAAATTAGATTTGCACCTCCAGCAAACTTTCACTTTGGTAACTTGTCTCTGTTCTCATAAGTTCTCTGGTCTCCAGACAGCCCACTCCCCTCCTCAGCTCTCATCCTTCTGGTCAGTGAAACTGGTCCCAGCTGCACTTAAACAGAAACCCAGAGCTGCGGACGTAGACATATTCAAACACTCCCACTCCCTTACCGATTCCCTCTGAGGCACATAGGGCTAGAGTAATATCCAAAGTGCAGGTGGGACCTTCTTTTTTAGTGAAGCTCAACAAAGGAGTGGAAGAGGATGAGCCGAGTAATAGAGTGATGATCGCTGCAGAGATGGAACAGTCAGAGGATGGAGGCCGGTGGTGGGGGCATACATGGACTCGGGGAACTTGCACACTAATTGTATCTTATGACTAATTGGTAAATTAGTGAAACCTATTTCAAGGCGCCAGGCTTAGCTTTGGGGGACACCCACAGCTCATTATAGACTCATATTCTGGGCAGAGGAGGAGAAAAATAAAGGAAATTATACAACTGCTCAGGTGAGAATGGCAATTGAGCAAGTACTTAAGAAGAGGAGGAAATGAAGCCTCATACAAGCATAATTTAGTACACTCTCTGGTGTCTGGCATTAAATCACCGCTGTTTCAAAGCATGTATGTATACGTGGCATGGAGAGGAAGTAATATTGTCCTTTTGTTTGCATGCTTATTCACATAATCAGTGTCTGGAGGCATACGCATGCATGTGCTGTGCATGTAAATGTATGGATAATAAGGGCAATGCCTTGCAAAAATCCATGTTATTGAATTATTTATTGATGTCACTATAATATCCATAATCGGGACATGCGTCCTCCCAATGAAGATGAGACCTTTTAAAGTGTTCTAACCATTAGTGCTATGATTTTATAACATTTTAGAGGTGATTCTCTAGAGAATATAAGCGATACATATTATTCGGGGAAACTACAATATGACCACAACTTTATACTCAGTTCAGTTAGATTAAAAACAAATTTTAAATGAAAAATGCACCGAACTCCTTGAATAAAGTTGGCAGTAGAGCTCGGTCTTTGCTGTTTTCCAAGTTGTTGATGTGATCAAATATTAATTTAGCTATCAATGAAAATACATACACCTACAGCTACGCAAGCCAAGATAGATTTAAAAATACCTACAGAGAAGTCACTGTTACTGGAGCTCCTCGAAGGGAAGTAGAGAAGCTAGAACAACCACTCTGTGGGAAAATGAGCCATTGATATTTCCTCTCATTTATCAATTTAAATGTTTTCCTTTCATGTGGAGGTGAGGCTGAATTTTAACCTGGAGTCTTCTGCCACACTTCCACGTTGCCCACTGTCCCTTCACACTGCATATTTCTTCATCTGGCCAAGCCTCCGATGCTTTTGTTCCATCTATTCATCACTTGGAGGATATTTAGAATATTTCCACAAGGACACCATTGATCCTGCCAAACCTGCCTTGCACCCACCCTCCCCGACCAATTTGCCAGCAGTAAAACTAATATTGTCTTTAATCAGATGCAATTAGGCCTGCAAGTTAAGATCTCCTTCCAATTAAAACTCATTAGGCCCATAATGTTATTGAGGGAGTCTTGAGTAACCAGGGCTTGCAGCAGCAGCCCACTTGTCACAAACAAAGGGCAATTTGGTTGTGGTGGCCTGTGTGAACCGTTTCCCTCAAGGCAAATGAAGAGCAGAAATCTGTAGTGGCACTTCTAGAAACAAAGACTAGAAGATGGAGAACATTTTCAAGACCACCTGTGATAAGTAATTACAGTGATTCTGTAAGAAGAGCAGCATATCTCACTTATGGCTCAGTGTGGCAGAAAGATTTCTTTGTTTGATATTTGAATTGACAAGATCTTGAAGGCAAATAGCTGCAGAGACAACTTCAGCAATGTTGTGCTCATGTTAATAAATGCACTTTCAAATGAGGAGGCAGCTAGGTGCAGGTTATTTGTCTGCAGACTGAAAAGCGGTGCGCCCGCCGCTGAAGAGTTTCTCCGGAACCTTGAGACGCCACAACCTTGGAGCTAATGTGCTAAAGGCAAAGCAGATATGGAAGACTTCAAATGTACAAGTTCACGTCTCAACTGTGAAAGGCCCGAAAGAATGACAGTGTTATTATTATGTGATCATGCAGATTTTTTGAAGTAAGCAAAGACTTTGGAAATTCTGCCTTTTTTTTTAATGAGGAGAGGGTGAGTGGAGGAGCGTTCTTCAGTGGGAGGGACCCACAACATGTCTGTGTGACACCAGTCACTTGTAATTACCGTAGAAGCTAATTGGCCCGTCAGTCAATCAACAAGTGATTTCTGTTCAGAATTAAACTGGGGGAAACAGTGAAGCCAGGATAATTGAAAATAATTGAGCAAATTGTGGATTGGAGAAGCCGGCTTCATCAGCGCTCCGGGGCGGAATAGGAGCATGTGGAGAGGAGCCATGTGAACAGAGGAAAAGCCAGATCTTAATGATAATGAACAAAACATTCGTCTCCAGTTCGCCTCCATCCCCGAGGATAGATCCGCTTATCTGAATAATCAGCCTTGCAGGTCTCAATGTCAGAAGCGCGAGAGAAGATCAGCACCTTTGATTTCTGCATCCTCAGCTTCAGCAGATCTTCAGCAGCCCGAGGCTTTACATCCTGTCCCAGTCTGAGAAGAAGCCCGGAGCCAAGAGGAAGTTGTGTTAAAATTGAGTCTCTGTATAATATTAAATGTGTGATTTTGGCAGAGTGTGTGCATATACGGAACACTTTCGATTCAAATTAACAACCCCGAAGGTGTCCAGTATCATACAACATTTGTAAATGTAATGTCATAGCTGATGTGAGGGCTTTCTAACTTTATTTTTGCTTTACAAATGTATGTAGCAGCATAAATCAACCCATCTGCTAAAGTTTCTTCCGTGGGTGGGCTTGGATATCTAATAGAGTAATACTGACAAGCTGGTGGGACCAAAGGCGGTCCCTTGTTTTCAGTTGTTTGTCAACTCTTCCTTTTCTTCCACCTACTATTCCCCCTCCTCAAGAGCTGCTTACCTTCCACAGCTTTGAAAGAAAAGCGGGAATAAAATGCTGCAATTTACATTTCCATATACTGCCAGTGGCGCCAGGGAGAGTGGATAATTGGGTTGAAAGTGGTGATGGTGAGAGCAGGATAGAATGGGATACAGAGAAGGCCAACTGAGGAAAAAAAAAAAAAACAATAAGCCATTACTGGGTGGTTTACTTTTTCCTCTTCACTCGTCATTTTGCCATGCTGCTCTTAACCACTTGTGTAGCTGAAAAGATTTACCTTGGCCTCCCATTTTCTCTCCCTCTCACTCCTGCAGAATCACTGTGCCTCGCCTCCCCCACAGCTTCTCTTCAACCCAGCTGCTTCCTCATCCATATTCATTCAGAATGTCTCTCTCTCTCTCTCTCTCTCTCTCTCTCTCTCTTTCTCTCCCCACCTCTCTCTGACATCCTCTCTCTAACTGTGTCACCCACAGCATGGCGTTAATACTCCAATTAGTACTAAGAGCAGATAATGGACAATGTCGCATTGCAAAAGGAGAAAGAGCAACATAGATATAGTGAGTGAAAAAGGAAAAACAGTTGAGAGAGTGAGTGAGAAAAGGAATGAGAGAAGGAGAGAAAAGGCAGAAAAAAAGAGATTTTTTCGCTGTCCATCCAATGGAAAGAGCATGATGGGGAAATGCTCTGGCGGTCACAGGGTTACCACATAAAAGCTGAGGTGTTACGCCAACGTTCCTTTTTGGCTTCACACACTGATGTCAGCTTGGCTTTATTTGACTTTTATTGGTGCGTTCGCTTCCCTTTAACTCCTGGAAATGCCATACGGCTTCCCTTCCTGCTCCTATGCTTGTATCTACGCCTACAGACATTTCTGCTCAACTTCACTGCACATAAAGGGCAGGCGTGCAGTATAACACATATTTCCTCCAGTGATGTTGGCCTGGCTGGAGTTTCTTTTTAGTTCATACATTAAAAGGGTGTTGACTTTTTTCATGTAATACAACAATAGTTTATTGAAAAGAAGCAGGTGTTTTGTTGATTCATGCCTGATATAATTATCTTTTCAACACAATATAATGCAACTTTGCTAAAGCTTTTAATGATGATAGACCTCAGTCATATATAATTCTTAATTATTTAAGAAGGTTTTCAGTTTTAAAATACTCATTTTGCTGTGATTATTGAGGAGACAATTTTCATTTCATTTTCAAGCAAGAAAAATATGTTTATGTAACGGTTGATGCGAGATAATAGTCAAAACAAAAAGATGCATAACTGTAAAAATGGGAGCTATTTGCAAATAGGGCAAGGTGCTATGTAAATAAAGGTGCTGCATAAACATGAGTGCCGATGATGAAAAACTGCATTAATCAAACATGAGCTAGAACAAATTAAAATATGCAGCTGCATGACTTATTTCTTTTCTCCTTACAAGCTCTCTGTTGGTAAAGTCTGCAAAATCTTTTTTTTTTTTTTAAATTTTGATAATCTTCATTTGAAATGTATATTTTGTTGTTCTCTGCTACTAATAAAATCTTAATTACAAATGTGTTTTTTCCTATCCAGACCATTTTTCCCAAAACTTCACAATGTGAAATGCATTACACGGACCTTGCTTTATCTTCCCAGACCACCGGCAATATCTTTAGTTACGGTATTCAACCCGTCTCCCCACACCTGATAAAGCTTCAGGCAGTTTGGACTTGGTCCAAAAAAATCATACATAAATACATTTTTAAGAAATCTATTTTTTATATATTCATAAATTCAAAATATATTCCAAGTTATGAATAAAGCCAGAAATTTAATAGACTTTGCAGACAGACACCAACATTTTGAAATAAATTTACCAGCATTTGGCATTCGGAGTCAGAGGATAAACAGCTGCTCATCAGAACAGTAACTGTGACAAAACCATGGCTAGAAGCCATGGGAACATCTGTACAACATTTGGATAAAAACAATAATACTCATTAAAAAACGCTGAACAGATTTTTGCATCGTCTTCCAAATGCAACGAGAAAAAGGTTACAATTATTCTTTTTATTCACACTGCATCTAACTTGAGTCAGACACAAGCTACTTTAATTAGTACATTTAATAAATAACAGAAAACTGCGCATCAGGAAGTGATAACACACTAAATATTTTGCATTCAGTGCACCAATCAACACTTAATCAAGTGCAGCGTGCTTTCCGATTGCTGTTGCTATGAGACCACAGTGTTTTAACTATCTCAGACTGGATGAAGCATCAGAGGATACCATAAATATGTTATCATTTTGGCCTGGAGTAAAACCACTGAGAGGTTGAGGTGATTCTCATATCTCCTCGTACAGTGTATGAGAGCGCTCGATGACTTTGCCAGAAAAATCATCTAAAGAACATCGCGGTAGTGTGTGAGACCATCATCAGCCACCAAATACATTGTGCGAGGTGTTTATTGGTGCAATGAGTCAGGCAGCCCATGAAGGTCAATTGACTGGATTGGAGAGCAGTATAACAAAGTAGGTGCTGTGTGACAGAAGGCTAAGTGGTGAAGGCATGTAGAGCCCCATTCAATAGAGCCAATATTAGCTATCATAATAGAAAGTGACAAAGGCATTTTCAGAGCAGAGAGGGGAAAAGTGCAACATGCACTGTGCACGGGTGCAATTATTGCAGCTTATGGAAGTTGAATAATTTCATCTGGCAGTGTTACCTTCTCTCTGGTCACCAGGAGAACAAAACCAGCCCCAAATCATCTAGAGTTAGAAGTTTTGTTTTTGTTTTGGCAAGGATGACATTTTTAATATAATGTCGATTGTGATTCAAACACAGAAATACAGTTATCACTGAATTCAAAACACCTTAATGGCTATTCTCCCCAAATACAGTACTTTCACGTGTCTGCAGGCCCCTAAAACACGTGAAGAACACCTGACTTTTCTGCATCTGTGAAGTAAAGGCTGGATTGGAGCCCCATAACACTGACCGTAACTGAGCAATTTTGTGCAGCAGGCAGGAAAACAAGGTGACCTGCAGTGCAGTCAGACTGGCGTCCTGGTACCGTTTCTGCCTGCTTTCATGTCTCCACAGTAGAATGAATAAATGATCAGGCTTTTGCTGTGGACACTGCTAGCAAGCTGTTGATAATTCTGAGGAAAGAGGAAATCCATCTAGAGCATCATCTGCATGGTGCCTGCTTAGCAATCCCAGTGCTAATGCTTCCAAACCTTGATGATTTCTTCATCTTGTACATAATAAAAACATACTTTCTGGGCTAATATTTCTCTTTTGTCTGTGTTGGCTATTCTATGACTGCAGTACAAAACATATTTGTGCCTCTGAGTAAAAGCAATAAAGTGTCATTTCTGAAGGAGTTGGTGTTCACACAGATATTTTTTGTATTTATTGTCTGTTAAGCCGCTGTCATTCTGCAGCCTACCCATCTCATTTGACGCCCCTTTCAACAAAATCAAAGTGGAAAAAATCTAAATGGAAAAAAAGTTCTTACATTTTCTATTTTGCATGGAAATCATAGCAGTTTCAGTCCCACTGTCATGAAACCCATCCGAGGAAACCGAGTGAACAAACTGAGATTAGTAGGAAGACAAAAAGGAGAGCCAGTGTTATCAGGAGAAGTGGCGCATTTTCGAACCTTTAGTCAGAGGAGGTTATAAAAACTGCATGAAGCTGCCTGTGGGCTCCCAGATATGTGAACGGCAGTGATGAATGTGTGTGTGTTGTAATGGTGCCTGATGCAGAACAGCAGTGTGAAGGGGGGAAAAAAAACGGTCCTGATGAGAGTGTGCGCTGCCTGCCGACGAAGAGGGAAACTATATAGTCACATCCACTCGGTGCGTCAGAACG
Organism: Arothron firmamentum; assembly: GCA_016586285.1. Lineage (NCBI taxonomy): Eukaryota > Metazoa > Chordata > Actinopteri > Tetraodontiformes > Tetraodontidae > Arothron > Arothron firmamentum. The sequence goes on from BJFM01000808.1 coordinate 83,387, forward strand.
CACAAGATAAGCGCGGATAGCCTGGCTAGACTCTCTGAAATCGTGCTGCTGATATCAGACAAGCCAGCTTCTTTCTTTGAGACCACATGAAGATGAACAGAGCACACTTTGAAAACAGAAACGTCCTGTGAGCCGATGCGCGTCAGATTCTGAGCCGATCGTTCTGCGACGGTGGCGTAATAGATCACCGCGACCAACGGAAGATTACAACTTTCATTTTGGTGAAAATGCCAACTAAAATTTAACCTCGAAGTGACGCGAAGGCTGCTATGACACTGATATTTATTTTGAAGCCCACAGGGGCGCGTTTTCAGGACAATCTGCGTCGTCCGTGAGGATCTCGTCTCTGTTTTCCTTGATCACACGTACAGTCGGTTGGATTTTCCTCCTTCCATCCTTTTCCGTCAGTTTAAAATAACAGCCTATAAATGTTTAATTCGTATGCATTCGCACGAAGACGGGAGCAGAGAGAAGCAGACGAGTGATAACCAGCGAGGAGAGGACGAAGCGAGTGAGGAGGGAAGCAGAATGAATGAGGCACCGAGCAATTAAAGACAAGGAGATTGGAAAAATCCAGGTAGGAACGTTTCCCAGTCTAACTATTCTTAATACACGTGATTGTAGTGCGACAATAATGGCACCGCGCTGGCGCCCAGTATCAGGCTGTGTGAGCTGCTCAGACGCGTAAGCAGATATTTATTGCTAATTGAGACGGAGGTCGTGCACAATGCGTCAACAACAGTCATTATATATGTAAAAGACATGTGAGATGCACTAAGCGGGTCGGATTTGGGGATATCGGGGCTGCCGGTGCAGACCGGAACCCTGCGCAGTAATGGGCAATTTTAATTAACGGATAGAGTCTGAAAGCAAATGAATGAGTAATCCAAATCAGATTATGGGGATCATAAATTGCCTACAATTAAAATAATAATAATAATAATAAATAAAAATGGAGTGCTTATTTACTGTAACAATTGTTTCATAACACTCTTAAAAACGGATCATATTCCGTTTGTGCTCATGTTTTTATGAGAACGCAAGAAATCTATCACATATCTTATAAATGATCGGCTTCCATGCACAGCCTGGATGGTCTGCTTTTTTCAGTCCTCCATGTTCAAGAGTAGGATCCAAAATGAATCATCAGACCTGCTCTTTGTGAAGACTTTGGAGTCTTTCTCCACTTGCAAACCCTTGAACTTTTCTCATTTTCAACATGCCTGAAATCCCAAATACACATGCAGACCATTGTCCTCTATATGAATTTTCTGTTTCCATTACACCAAACCCGAGCAGAAAACCTCGCTGATGGGAAGAAGACGCTCTACATTCAGATTTCATCTAATGTGACCCCGTCATGATGAGGGTCTCACATGATTAAAACTCACGGCCCTGCTCAGTATATTGTTATGCTGAACTAATTCCCAATTCAATAATAAAACTCTTAATAAAAAACAGCATCAGCAGCCTACATTGCAGTTATGATGGACAGAATCAAATCTCATTTTGTCCTCCTGCTTTGTTATGATAAAATTGAACCTGAGGTAGAGGCTCCAAAAAAAAAAAAAAAAAAGAAAAGAAAAAAAAAGCGGGAGAAATGCTGAAAACAGTTATTTTTGTCCGGTAAGCATCTATCTTATTTCACCGAGGTGCATTGTGTTTGTCCTGCCAATTTTGGGGGGAAAATTGGCATCTCCACTATTCTAATGGGGCTGAATGAAATTCAGATTCTTCAGGTGGTAACACAGCAATATTGCAACTGTCTGATTGTATTATGTGGGAATTCAAAAAGGCAGACTTGGAAGTGGTTTTCTGCCAAACAGCCTCCCGGAGAAGACAGAGGGATTTATTTCCCCCTGTCTGTGTGTCACATCACTACCCGAAAGAAAATTATTCTTAGCTTTCAATGGGTGAAGAATAATAATCAGGCATTAGCATTTCATTAATGATCATTACGAGCTTCGCCGAGTACTTGACGGGATTTAATTCTGTACTAGATGTGAAGAAAATACGGAACCTTTGTCTTTTTAACGGCTGTCTGTGCAGATATAGCTTCTTGCTTTGATATGCACCAGGAAAGTATTGTACAAACACACCTACACACACACACACACACACACACACACACACACACACACACACACACACACACACACACACACACACACACACACACACACACACACACACACACACATATTTGCATCTTAGCTGTGTGCAATATATGTGTGTCCCCTGTAGATCTTTACTGGCTTAATGAATATATAAATAGAAAAGAGCTGAAATAGAGCAATGACGTGAGATTCAGAGAGCCTGTGATGTTCTCCACCTTTAGGGAAGCTGAACGTCTGAGTGAAGAAATCTACCAGTGTGAAATGATATTTGCGAGATAACGCAACATGATCAAAATGTTGCCCCCAGGCTGTTAATTAACAGGACACATATTCAACGTTACATGTTGACTGTGTTCAGACTTGTTTTTACTGACTGTACAAAGGTTATCTGGACATAAAATTGTCTAATTAATTTCAAACAGCAGCGGATCGTTGATCGATCTGTTATGATGCCTTTCAAAATGCACAAGATGTTTTTCGAAATAAAAATTAGATTTGTGATGATGAGGATGATGATTATTATTAGTAGTAGTATTATATAATGTTAGCTCATGGTTTATCTAAATGTCTAAAATAATTATAAATTAAAATTTAATAATTTAAAATAATAAATGTATTTTTTATTACAATTTTATACAATAAGATGTGGTGTAATAATATATTTGAATATTATTTAAAATATGTTTGTATATGCACATTACAAAATGTCGTCTTTAAAGAAACAAGAATTCCTTTGGCAAAACAGAAATGAATGCATTTTAAAGCAGATTAAATAAATATTTAAAAAAATAAAAATTTAACTCTTATGTCTTAGTACATCAACATGTGTATTAAAAGTTGTACACATATGCGTGCATGCCACACACACACACACACACACACACACACACACACACACACACACACACACACACACACACACACACACACACACACACTAAATCCCATCATTGCGTTTTGATGTGGATAGGATCCCAGAAATGATTCGAACTACATACAAGTTTGAAGTCGGCATGGTGCAGCGGAATTAATTTTAAATAATCACAACTGAGGTCAACATTGGTTTATTGTAATTCTCTTGATTATTTATGATTAAATCCACTGGACACACCCTGTTGGGAGACGAGACCCTACCTCTATCTGTCAAAATGTCATTTTGAGGTTGCATCTAAGTCGTGTTTATGAGAGCATCTCTATGCTTCTGACCTTTACAGTAACATTTAGCTACCTCTTATTGTTACATACTGGCTGACATTTTTGAGAAAATGGCCACACATTAGTTGATGCTATTATTAGAATAAGCCAAAGATGCCAGTTGTTTTGCTGCAGTCAGAATATTGCTTGTTTCTATGAAATCCTATTGAATGCGGTCGGTCCTGATGAATGCACGCATGCACCCTTCACTGTCGGCTGTCACATTCTCATGGTTGTACGTTGGAAAGGAGTAATATTGTATGGCCTTTTCCAGTTTGATTTTTCCACTGAAGTGTCTTCAAACCTTCCTTTTTTTAAAAAATTTACTTCATCGGCAGCTCTACAGTAAGTGCCTGGCTATGACAGCATGTGGTTATGCGATTCGTACGCGCCTGATCTTCATGACTTTAATGACAGTATTAATCGATGTTTCACTTCTTCAGACAAAACCCAACCATCAACCAATATCCCTTTTTATGTTTATGTTCCTATTATGTGACATTACTCTTTTTTTATTTTAAATGCAAGCTCAAATAAACAGTCTGCACAGAATTAAAAGCTAAAGAAACAGATTAGCACTAGCAGACAGTTAAATTATTTAGAACAAATGGAAACTGTTTTTAATCCATGTGAAAGGGTAAAAGTGATGACTCCATTTTGAAGCGTGCGGCCTTTGGGCACGAGTTCGCCGTGGCTGCCGGCACACAGCAGCCTCTAAGTGCTGCTCCCGGCTCTGTGGTCATCCTGAGAAAGACTGAAGGTGTGGGTTATGAGAAACCAGTTTTATAGGAACCTTACCACACATTAATTTAATTCAGCTGCTGCCAGCCTTGAGTATATGTAGGCGCCGGCGTGACGAAAACGAGCAGGAGCAACAAGAGTGCATGAAGAGGAAAAAAAAAAAAAATCGATAAGGACTCTTTTTCATAAATGGAGTGGGTGTTAAATTAGCTGGATGGGCCCATGTAGCAACACACTGGATTGAGTGCCTGGTGTATTTTGGGTTGTGTCTATCGACTGAGACAACTTGGTGTACAGCAGTGAAAAGACTTAGTGATGCCCAATCAATGTGACCAATCAGCCTCACCAGCAATTCATTCGTTCTTACACAGATTTGTTAGAGCAAAGGGGCTCTAAATTGCTGTTTTAAAAACACCGCTGCAGTTCCAACAATCACATTCTAAGCAGTGTTTGTCAGCTTTGATTGCCCTCCTGAGTCTTTCTGATTTCTCTATTTATGCTGCTCAAAGCGACTTGAAATTCTGGCCATCAGGACTCTTTGTCAGTTGTTATTGCTCCGCACGGTTTCATGTGTTCCCAAGGATGAATGTCAGAATTTAAAATTATCATTAGAAATCAACAAAAATGCCACAGTTATGTACCGCTTTCAAAAGTGTATTATGACATCTCCTCTAAAAGTGGATGATGCCAGTAGTCTTTTTTTTAAACAAACAAATACAAAACCAATAAAAATTTGACTGGAAAAATAAAAGGAAGGTCCAGAATGCAACTAGTTATAACGTGTCCTTCAGGTCATATCAACGCTTTTCCAACAGTTCGTCTGAAAAATAGCATGCAGATAAAAGGAAACAGGGATCAATTGACCTGCTAGCTGCTCCAATCAATCCTTATGTTTTTCTGATGGCTGCCAGTAGGTATGGACCAAAGTGGCAGAGGAGCCCCTTTAATTGGCTCAGCTCGGAGGCTGAGTGGTAATGGCAGGAAGAGTCTGCTCCTTTTAACACCTGGCACTGTCTCTCCCGCAGCATCAATACTGACACCTCTGTCCTCATTACCTTCAGCCCAGCACCACACATGGACCCTCCGTCGGTGCTGCAGGACTCTGATCTACCTTCATTACGCTGCTGTGCACATGATCCATTTCTCATTCTACGCCGCAAACAACTTACATTCTAATCACACAGGAGTTGCTTATGAGGCAGCGGGATTAGGAGAGGTGTGTGTGTGTGTGTGTGTATAAACAGGAATTCAGTCTGTGTGTTTGTGCACCTGCTTGTCTCACCTTTACAAGCAGTGTTTCTACCCTGAGACTCACCTGAGTCATTCCACAGAGGACGGCTCTGGTGGATTTATATGTGTGTCAGGAGCGCTCCCCATTGTTAGTGTTGTACTGGTGTGACTGTGAGCGCCCGTGTGTTTGCGTGTCTTACACACAGAAAAACAGCATGGCACGAAAAAAAAAAAAAGCTGTTTGTTTGCCCGTCTACCGAGAT
>BJFM01000809.1:0-21850 GCA_016586285.1 Arothron firmamentum
GGATTCGGAGACCCACGGCATAGAAGATGTAGCCATCTTTGCCAAAGGTCCCATGTCACATCTCTTCCACGGGGTTCAGGAGCAGAGCTACATAGCTCATGTGTTGGCTTTCGCTGCCTGCATTGAGCCTTACAACGACCCCTGTTTGTTCAGCCATGCGGGATCCATCCACCCCAGTCTGCTGCTCCTATTGTTGGCCGTCTCTTTTCTCTCCCTCTGCTCTTTCTAAGATTTGGAAGGGAAAAAATCTTGCTTATTCTTGGATTGACTCTGTTATGTCGGATCCCCCCCCACAAAAAAAATGTTTCACAAGAAAAAACTGCAAGTATTCGAATAACCTTGTGAACAAAACCGGGTAATGGTGTTATTAGTGCAGAAAACCCCATTGTGTGTCATATAAATGCTGCTGTAATTATTTTACACATATAATAAATAATAAATCAATAAATATACGATTTTCCTAAAAAACATTAAAGATGAACTCTAGAAGTAGATGAAGGATGTATGGATTGTCTTATAATGAGTCAACATTACTGATGACATTGCTGATTCTATATTCCAGCTGATGGGGCGTTTGAAACTTGCTGTCCAATCAGAGAAACATATGGGCGGAACTTCCGCTTGCTGTTAACAAAGGCGGTTGGTTGTGTCCTTGGAGGGAAATTCAACAAAGTGCTTTCGCACAAGAAAATGTAAATAAAGAGAGTTTCGTGTCGTAACGGCGCAGCCTTATAGTTTAAAATAAGAAAAGACAGACATTGGATAATTAGGTATAAAGACGGGTGAATGCGAAACGTTGCTTTCTGGACTTTCGGCTGCGTGTATTAGCTGAACAAGCTAACATCAAGTTAAAAGCTCCCAATCATTTGCTGATCAGTTTCTGGAATGGACCTATATAAGTAATGTCAGTAGACCGATTGTGTACGGAAAACGCTGCTCATTGATCGGAAGATGTCGAGGCTGGAAAGTCAGCTTTGCCAAGCTGTAAAGGACGGAGATCCCAGGTAATACGTCCTATCTCTTGATATGTCCAGACATGCCTCTCCCGAATGCTCCGGGCTTGTGACGCCCATTATAACTGGAACAAGTGGAAGGAAAGTGTGTACCTTTACAACGGTTCTTCTTGCTTGGCAGATCTGTACAGCTGCTACTTTCACAAGGTGCACGGCCTGACCTGGTGGGTAGTAAAGGTGCGGCTGCAATACACCTGGCTGTAGGCAGAGAGACCGAGAGAAACACACGCTGCTTAAAGCTGTTGCTGCAGCATGGAGCTGACCCCAACATCAAGTATGACTAACGGCACAGGGACTCACCATGCAGTCACAGCAGATGCTTTCCCTCACAGCTACAGATCAGCACTATCACCGATACATTTTCTGATTATTTTGATAAATGCATGATGCTGTTCTTCTCCACGTTTGACCACGTTATAACGCTTTGCTATATTTTTACCAGATCATCAGAAGGTCTGACTCCACTTCATATTGCTGCAGTTTGGGGATGTTATCAAAACCTTAAACTGCTCTTGATGAATGGAGGCAACCCAAAGACTAAAGATAATGTAAGAATTCTTTGCATTTATTGTCTTTTCAAGCAGGCAGAGAAATGTGTACATCTTTATTTAAGTAAACAAAATGTTATAACAATTGTAGAATTGTATCAGTAGAGCTGTAACAAATCCACAATGATTTTTTAAAAAGTTAATTTTACATTTGTTATCTTCCTGCATAGGATGGGAATACACCAAGGCAGCTTGCAGAGCAACAGGAGAATAGAAAATGTGCCCAGCTCCTTCAGGAGTATCTTTGCAACTCAGCAGACACCGAAGATGATGACCTGCCTCAGTTCCAATACTGTAAGAAAATCCCTTTTTGTCACATTTCCATGAGTCAAAGTTTAAATTTAACACGACATGTTGTGTAGCTCACCAGTCAATTTCCACGGTGAGGAAGGTGACAGCATTGAGTGATGCAATGTGTGCAGACAATATGGCTATTTTGTGTGTTAAATGTGTGACCTTTTTTTGGTCCACAGCTTTGTATTCAGACCAGACGGATACATCTGGCTACCCTGAATCGGATTACAGCTACATTTCCACTTCCTCTATTATGAGTGACTTTGGTGAAGCCCCACTGAGCAGCACGAGGCAATCGTCACTTTTCAACACGTCTCACATGAAAGGAAGGCCAGGTTGCAGAGGAATATTCAGCAGAGTCTCTGGCATGGAACCAAAGATGTTTGATTTGGACCGTTCCACCTCCTACTGGGGACCTGATTGTCCCTCCATACTGTCGAGCACACGTGTGTCTGTAGCAGGACCTGCAGCTCCACTGCAGCTTTTTAAAGAGCGTCAGTCGGATACTAATGTTGATGTTTTCACGTTAAAAGCAAAAGAGGAATCTGCTTCTTCAGATGGCAAAGACTCTCCCTCTAGGAGAGACACCCTTCCTGCATGTCGCAGGAGGCAAACGAGTCGCAAAAGCGTTAGCTTCAGAGACGTAGACGAGTATTTCCCTGTTTTTAGTCCCGAAGCTCCCAGACTACAGACCTATGCTAATGACAGCCGGTCAAGCTTTGATCTGTCCATGTATTCCGACTTCCTGGATACAGAGCGCATGGCCACTGTTTTGCCCCAACAGGGCATCGACGTGACATCGCCAGATCACGTTTATGTCTTTATCAGGGAGAGCAGCGAAAGCACAGAAGAAGAAATGGAGAAAACAGTCATGATCCACTTTGCTGCCGAAGAGAGCGATGATGAGAAGGAGAGCAAACCTACAACAGAAGCGGTTTGTCAAAAGGCTGCTTCTCCGCCTGTTGCCAGCAGCAGTTCTGGTACTGGGAGCAGTCATTACAGTAGCTGTGATAGTGACCATTATACCAGCGTTCTGGACACTTCTGTGCATCCCAGAGGTTCTTCAGTTTCTGACAGAGAGGAGTGTTCTGCTGAAGCTGAGCCCCACAGAAACATGGACATTTTATCACAGTTGGAGCAAAATGGCAGGTCCTCGGATGTGCAAAGAGAAGCACAGATAGAACAAAACAATGAACCTTTAACAGATGTTCGAGATACATTTGATCCACCTGAGAAGAACATCCCTACCAATAATGAAGATAAAACATGTACAGCTTCCATGGAAAGTGGGATTCTTCAGTCGGGAAATGGCGTAGCTGAGGCAGCACAGGACAACTTCGACCTTACATTCACTCCCAGCCCGTTTGTAACAGGCCGGACTCATTCCAGGATGAGTCGCTGTTTGCTGAGAACGAGCAAAACCCCCGAGAGCCTGCTCTTCACATCCTCTCTCTTTGATGACTCCCTCCCGACACCGGTCCGGAATCGGCGCCACAGGCCTGAAGCTCAGAGCAGTGATGATTTTTACAGCTCACCGCGTGCGCCTTTTTACACAACCGATCATTCAGACACTACAGGAGACTGTTCGACCTCCGATTGGCGTAACAGCCAGCCCAGCACGCTCGGACCCGGTCCCAGTGTTAGCAACAGCCTGGCTGACACGCTCATTCTCTCTAAGAGCACGAGTGGCTCTGTTGAAACGCAGACTTTGTCCGACACGATCGTACTGGAGAAAAACGAGGACACTTCTGTGAGCGCTTACGAAAGAAACCTTGCAGAGATTATGCTAGCCATGCAAGGTCAGGTGCTTGCAGAAGACAAGGATTTTCTGACTGATGGTCTCTCGAGCACAGACGAGGCAACGTCAGATCAGAACCCCGAGGATGAAGCTAAGAGCCTTTCGAAAGATGCCTGGATCTCCGAGGAGTGCAGCTCACAGTCCGACTCTGTGTCAGCCTCATCCAGCTCCAGTTGTGTTTCTCCGAGGGGATCCAGTGAGAACTCGGACATTCCTTGTACCCCAGGCACCGGGTGCACCCCTAGATACAGCATGAGCCGCCTGTCGAGCTGCCGTAGGCCTCAGCACCTGGCGAACCTGTCCTACACCCCTGGAGGCCGTCCTCACATCCCGGATCTGGACGAGCCTGTGGAGTACCTGTACACAGATACGGAGCAGGGCCACAAGCTGATCGAGACCCACATCCCGCCGACCTCAAACGTCTCCCTCAGTTCCAGCATGAGTTCCTCCAACAGTGATGAGACCGTCCTCTACGACTGGAGGTCCATGCAGGCAGACATTAAAACGAGCGGAGGAAAGGAGAACCGGAAACCTCCCACGGTGATGAAGCACAAAGAGGAGTGCGAGAGAGTGTTTCCTGAGACTGCAGGGATGACTGACAAAGAGCTCCGACGGAGGCTGGTAGAATTTGGCGAGAGCCCAGGCCCCATCAGCAGACACACCAGGCCCACCTACATGCGCAGGCTGTGTCGCCTGATGGAGTCAAACTCTCAGTCACCACAGCAACAGAAGCAGACTGACCCAGCCCAACCCGGTGTGTAGAGTGTGTATAAATACTTTTAAATAAATTAGCTGGTCATCACTGATTTCGTCCCCGGGTCTCTCCCACTGTCCCCCTGCAGATTTAGGTTATAGTCCAGAGTTGTGTCTGGCCCTGCGGACCTTTGAGCTTCCCCACTGTCATTCCGATGAGCAGGCTCTGTGCCAGCAGTTCGACCAAGCGGATCAAAACAGGAAGTGGAGGGAAGGCGTCATTAAATCCTGCTTCAACTACCTGCTACTTGACCCAAGGTTGGTCTTAAGAATCTCTGCAATCACACAGATTACAGGCTCTCCACACATTCATAATGAGTCGGAACCGTCGAATGGCAACAGTTGTGCGGAGACAGAATTGACCAGCAGGAACCAGTGCGCATGGTCTCTCAGATAAAGACACATGTTCACCTTTCATGTAAGATGCAATAACAGGTGGAGTAGCTGTCAGCAGTAATAAATTGCAGGGTGATAAACTGGGTCTTGTTTTCCGAGAATAGGGACACGTCTGTAGATAAGGTCGCAGCAAGCCGGCTTTTAATAATCCTGTTTTTGATGACCTCCTAGTGTGTCAACATGAAATTCAGACGTGAAAATCTGATCTAACCAAATACACGTTCAGTTCTGTGAGACCTTTATCAGTCCTGCTGAACGGCGTGTGCTTGATCTTGTGGTTTTACATTGGTTAATGGTGAAAATGCAGAAATATTCCCCCATGCATTAACTCTATGCTGCCTTTGGGAACGGCTTTTTTTCACCATTTATTTTTTAAAGCTAAATTGAGGTGATTGTTTCCTAGTTTCCAGAGGGTAGACAAAGATGCGGCTGGTTGTAATTTTGTCTTTTGCTTTATCACCACCCATGCGGTGTGGGGCACATGTGCAGATTCTCAGACTCGAGAGATAACACCAGACACGACTGCGACTTAATGGTGTGCAATTTCCTTTCTCATAAAAGAGGCCGAGTTTAAAAAACAACAGTCTCTTACCAGGTGATTACCTGCATTCAGATACTGAAGTGTGCCTTTAATGGTGGCCAGCGTGAAAGGCGGCAGCGGAAAGAGAGCATTGTGGTTTGAAGACGTGAGGCAGAGGCTGACTATTAAAAGCAAGACCAGAATGTACCATATCGAGACAATCTCCAGCTGCAGCGAAATGAGCGCCAAAAGCTTTAGACGCAGGTGCTTTCTCTTTCAAACAGTTGTGAGACAAACTGTTCCTTTAGAACAAGGAAATGGATGAAATCAACAGTAAGAACTGTCTTCCAGTCAACAGTGCGGTTTGCTTGAGTAACTTCTTTAATGCAGCTCAAGCTTTAAATGTCCTCATGTGTGTATTTCTTCTCCTTTGTCAGGGTGACAAAGAACCTCCCATTCCGCAGTCACACCATGAGCCCACAGGAGTGTTTCCAGACATTTATTAAGGCCATATTTTATGTGGGCAAAGGAAAACGCTCCCGTCCTTACAGCCACCTGTACGAGGCTTTAGAGTACCACAAAGGGGATAAAACCTCCAAGGTCAGCAGGATGGCGCTGATCAGCACGGTGAGCTAAGTAAAACATCTCATAACTGCTGGATCTTTTTCGTCTGTGTGGCAGAAATTGTGCCCCAAAGTGGAGCACATCCTTCAGGTGTGGAACTCGGGCCAGGGCGTCGTCTCTCTGCACTGCTTCCAGAATGTCATTCCAGTGGAGGCGTACACCAGAGAGGCGTGCATGGTGGATGCTATCGGTCAGAAAATACACATTTAGGTTTATACATGTGGGCTATTCCGTAAGGATGGTTTCTTTTGTTATTTTCCAGCATTCTGATAATCCTCTTTATTCTGCCAGGGTTAAGGATGCTCACCAATCAGAAGAGAAGAGATTTTTACGGCGTGGTGTCCAGCTGGCCGCTGAAAAGGAGACGTGAGCTCGGCATCCATCTGCTCTACCGGACCATGCACATCTTTCTGGCCGAGGGTGAGAGGCAGCTCAGGCCGTTAGACATCAGGCAGTAGCAAAGGGGGGGGGACAAAAACTGAAGCGAAATCCCACGTTTTCTTCATTACAGTCATTCTGCTTTTTAATTTCACTACAACAGAATTCCCTCAGCTTGAATTTTACTCTTGCTATGCTACAAGCACCATCTTTATCCATGAGGGACAAACTTCTGACCCTCTCTGACTACATTTACAATGTAAAAAATACATTTTTTTTTTCATTTTCGCAGAGAAGTCCAAATTCATAATTGTTTAATTAATTTAATTATGCTAATAAAAAAAATGCTTTTTTATGTTTCCTGTCCATGTGCTAGACATGGCGTTGCTAATTATTTTCACTCTGCTTCACAAGATTAAAAAAGTCTGTAGCTCACAAAATAGCGTAATTATAATTCATTAAGACTGAAATTTGTGGAAGGAGCAGAACAATGCTGCAGAAATCCAAACTGTACGTCTGCAGGGCTGTCAGAAGTCCTGACAAATTAGCACACCAGTGTTATTTTCCTCCCAGTAGGACACGTTTCTTCATCACTGCTGAAGTACTAATGAGTTTTTCAAATGCATCACAGCATGGTGGAATTAAATGGTGTCACATTGCATATAAACTACTTGATAGTCATTTGATTGTGTTTTAACTGTGAAACATTAGTATTGAAGCATTTTAGCTGAAGTTGGTCACTGAAAATCTGACAAATTTAATAGATGAAGCAAAAGAAAAGCTTTTTAGTTAGACAATTAAAAAAAAACTGTATAAACCACTTAATCATGTTTAGGCAATGCTCTTCCTTTTTTTGTCACCATGTTCTCAAAGGCAGCTCCAAGTTTTTCCTTTTATGGGTAAAATGGTGGTTATGGGACTTTTTTCTGTTTCATTTTAGACATTTTTCTGTTGGTAAATAGATTAGCAATTAAAATATCAGGTCAGACCACTTATTTTGTGTCAGTTAGTCTTGTGATGATTCTGGTGAAGACTTGAAGTCATGCTTGGGTATGATGTTTATGCATTAATCTCCTGGTCAGTGAGGTTTAAAATCTTGAATTCTGAATTTTATATTCTCTTATTGTTTCTGCTTTACCAAAAATAACATCATTTGTAAAAATCAAGCATGTGTTTGGATTTCTTTTCAAAGAAGTCCATTCATTCTTGAATGATCATTCATCATTTGTGTAACATTGTGTTGTCTTGACAGAACTGTCCCATTTTTATTTTGCATGTATATTTTTGACCCATTGTTTTATAGTAATGTAAGCATTAAACCAACCAATGGCGAACCTGAGCTCTGTCTCCAAACTGGGGTTACGGGTCCATCTAGTGGACAAAATAGGTAATGCTTTACTTCGTCAAGTCAATTTATTTTCTTTGATTCGTTAGACTTTGTTCCGCAAAGTGCGTTTAAATTAATTCATGCAACCTGTGACCTTAAATTCCTCTGCCGTGACGTCAATTTGGCTGCTTGATTTACAGAAAAAATGACTCAGTTTCTCTGCCTCTTTCTGCTGGTTAGCCACCATCAGTGTGGTTTGTGCAATTCATATCATGGAGAGGGACTATTATTACTTGACTCGAAGTGTTTCAGAATAAATAAATCATTTAAAATGAAGTGAAACTATGGCAAAGTAAACTGGGGGGTTTCCTATTGCATCAGATTTTTTTTTTTTCAGGCCTTTTCAGGCCACTGTGGTTATTGAATAACAAGTGTTTTCCTAAACACTTCAGATTCAAACCATTTTATATACAATTGTCTTTATTAACTTGACTCACAGAGGGACACACATATAATTGAATGGGTTCAACATTTAAATGTGTTTTCACCTTATAATGATGACTCATCTTTGCAGGGTGCTCACTGATAAGTAAATTCCTGGAAACAAATTGGATTGCTTAAAAATAATCATAACTGTCATTTAGTGTTTCTTTACAACTTCATATTACCGGTAATTATTCTCTGTTAAAAAATAAAAGTGTCAACATAATGTCATTGGTCAAAAATATGTAAGATTTCATGTAGGTTTCTTTACAGTAATTTATAATAAAGAATAAAGAAATCTAATTTCTGGACATTTACTAAATTCAAAAAAGCATTAGGTCCTTGACTGTTGCTTTAGAATGTTTTATTTCTTTATTGACACAACAGAAGATCCAACATAAAAAAAAAAAAAATGATGTGCAGGTTTATTAAAACTGCCCAGCTAACTTTAATAACAAGGTTTGACATATTCAAGAAGCAGATTCCCCCAAAGTCACTTTAATATTTAAACATGGGCTCTAAAATATTTAGATTGTGGCGTGTAGCGGATGGTTTCATCTTTGAAAAGCACATTTAACAGCCTGTTATACAGGTTTGTCTTGTTTTTTTTGAAAATCTGAAAAGGTCACTTAGTATGTTGGAATCTGCTGATACAGAACACAGATTTCTGGCTGTTTGTTTTTCCATAAAATAACCAAATCATTTATCAGAAACTCTGGGAGCCGCACATACAAACACTCTCTGCATATATTTCTTTAAAGGTCATTTTCTTCATACAATCCCTTCCATCTCTTCTTCCTGCTCCGACGCTGCAACCAGACTCCGACTCTTCCGCCCCTTCGCCAGCTTGATCAAGATGCAATCTGAGCTGCCCGTCAATCCTCAGCGCAGCCTCCGGCGGGGGCCACGGGCAGGGAAATAAATAATGGCATCATCAGCATAATGGGACGCTCTTCTGCTCGATGTTGTGATGAAATCTGGGACACAGTTGCATTCATCGTTCAGTGAGCTCTTCCATACAGTTAAACCCACCGACAGCAATGAATGTTGATTGTGACCTTTGCTGTGGGTTTGAGGGATGGAGGTGCTTTTGCATGTCTGCGGTACAAAACACAACCTTCTCTGTGCGGCTGTTGGCCTGCCTATTTCTGCAGAAGCCTCGCCTCTTCCTGGAGATGCTAAGTGATAAAATGCTGGCCACGGGGTACAATCAACGGTCGATGGTTTTTCCAATTTAGCTCAAACTCACCGACAGCGTTGAATGTTCACCGGGGCGAGCGCAGGCCTGATGGCAAACTGCAGAGAGAGCATATCTGCGGGTTCAAACACTTTTTTTTTTTTTTTTTTAATCAATTACCATCTGGGATCTTCCAAAATACAAAACACTTTAACAGCAAAAATAATTAACTGCGTTCTGGAACTCCACTGCTAACAGGAAAAAGACGCAGGAGACTTGCAACACCGCATTTTCCATCACGCTGTCATAGCAACAGATCACACTGTCGGGATCTGTGAGCACAGCTGGTTTCACTGCAGCCAGCGGTTAGGAGCATCACCCCGAAACTGACTGATAAACGCAGCACCTAGGCGGAGGGTGGAGGCTGCAGCCGCTGCTGTGAAGGGTGTGAAACTCGGCTCAGGCACGTTGGTGGCGACTCATTTTTCACAATGACGTGGCGCTGAGGCTTGCCTTAGTCTTTTGCCTTTCATACCAGTAAAGGAAGTGTCCATCATCTTCCTTGAAAAGGTTGTTTTGCGCTGCTGAATCATCAGTAGTCATCGTAAGACCGAGTCAAGATGTGGTGACACGATAAACAAGGTTCGTCACTGCGGATGTGGTGGATATCTTATCTGCCAATACTCATTTCTCAGTTAAAAACAACAGCCACTGACTCTACAAAACAGCTACTCTAATTTGGATTTCAACGGAAAGACAAGGCGGCTTCTGACGTGCCAACCGAGCCTTGACCAAAAAGCACAGTCCTTGCCGCGAACGCCACCGCTAACCAGGCCCCTCCCCTGAACTCCGTTTTGAGTGACAGCATCTGAATTGTCAGAAGTGGATGAGAGGGAACGGCGCTTTATAAGGTCTCCTCTGGCCGCGGGAGCTCGGTGACAGTGGGGGTAGAGAGAGAGAGCGAGAGCGAGAGAGAGATTGCTGAGGAGGGCCCTGAGCTGACATCGTGGCCCTAATCTGAGTGACAAGGCTCGCGCATCAGCCCTGAAACCAGCCCGATCTCGGTGGGGGTGGAAGCGCATGACGCGGTAGCTGAGGGGAGAGAAGGGGAAGGGAACGGGGGAGAGTGAGGGGAATCAGAAGAGACAGGACCGGGAGGAGGGGGAGGACAGGCAAGGGTGTCCTTCCATCAAACATGTTGGCCTTAATGGCACAGACAGCTCTGACATTTAACCACTGAAGCTTTTTTTTTTTTTTTTTTAGATAAGTGGATGGGCTGCTGTGTGCTGAGAGCCACAACTTGTACAAAAATACTCTTTTCAAATATATAAAGATTATAAAGGGAATCAAACAACTGGAATCTGTCAATGATAGGGTTGGAAATTCCCGTACCGCTCTCCTTTTTCTGTTCAGGTTCCACTGAAATGAGCTTAAGAGGGGTTTTTTTTTTATGAGGGAAAATGGCAAAAATTAAAGGCAGCTGTCACAAAGCTTGATTATAAAATACAGCCTCAGATTAATTAGCACCAGCCGCTGCTGCGTCTCCATGTGTGCATGACTTCACCCTGCTTTTGAATGACAATTAAAGAAAAAAAAAAAGGATCAAGCCACCTTTTTTGGAACCGCCTTGGTGGAAACCCTGGTTTACGTCCCCCACCCCCCCTCCCCCACTCAGAGTCGCTCCCACTCCTGCGTGGGGGGGTGGAAATTCCTGGTGAGGGTGCTGTGAGCTGCTGCTCTCTGCCTGCAGGTATGGACCGGCCTCCTCCGTCTGCCTGTCTGCAGACATCATTCCACGACCTGATCTGTTTAGCTGCTCGGCTTCATGTTTACCTGTGTTTGTGTGTGTGTGTGTGTGTGTGTGTGTGTGTGTGTGTGTAAAAGGGAGTGTGAGAAAGAGAGTGAGTGTGTGTGTTGACTTCCTCCATTTCCTGACAGCTGGAATGGCGTCGCTGTTTTTATCTGCCCTGAGGTTTCACACACAGACACACACGCGTGCGCGCACACACAAACACACACACAGAATTTTACAAGTAAATGCTAAAATTATATTTGAACATTGTTAATCTGATTGGAAATAATGTAAAAATGAATAAAAAGTTGCATAAACAGTCAAGTCCAGACAGGATGGACTAGAGGTAAAAAAATTTAAAAAAATCTTTCTGAAAAATGAACCTAAGATTTCAAAACACCTCCAAATATTCACCTTAAGTGGTCAGACCGGTTTCATGCCGATTCCAGTCTAATTCCACCGCTTCTCTCCCTGCAGAGCTCCTTTTGATCACGTCAGCCGAGCAGAACACGAGGTCTGATTCCCGCCGATGCCGGAGAAGCGCTGCCTCCTCTCTGCGTTCGGATTCATCGTGTGCCGAGCGCTCCATTGTGCCGGGCAGGTTTTTTTTTTTTGTTGTTATTTCATCCTCGGGTTGTCACGGCGCTGACAGATGAATGCCGACGTGTCCGACCACGCTCACACAAGCGCACACGGACACGCTTGTGTAGGAGTCCAGCTGGAGGTGGTCTGCTGCCAAACCTGCAGGCAGGCCAACTGTTTTCATATTCATCATACACACACTCATTGGAACTGACAGACAACACACACGCACAAGCAGCTGAGGAAAAAAAGAAATATGTGCTCACGATAAATCAATATTTCAAGGGCAACCTGCTAGTCTAAAAAATTCATAAAGAGAAACTGTTTTGAATCCTCGACTGTGTTATTTTCTCTTTGACTTTTTTAAATCTCCTACTCTAAATTAAATTTGCAATACATTTAAAAAAAAAGAAAAGAAAAAAATAGTCCTGTATTAATGAACGATGTCGTGAGAAACAAAGAGACTGGGGGAAATAATAATGATAATAATAATAATAATACTAATAATAATAATAGCCAAGGTGGGAGACATGAACAAGGCTCAGTGGGGTGCCGAATAATAACCCTCCACGTTATTATCATTGTCTGGCCTGTGCCCCCCCGCCTCCCCCAACCCCAATGCAATCATTGCCCTATCGGTTACAACGTGCGGCTAAATGGGAACATCAATAGACACATCCATTAGCAGCGCGACTCCTTTACCGCCTCATTCGCAAGGCCTTTCAGAGCGCGCGCACACACACACACACACACACACACACGTGCGCGCTCTCACAAGCGCCGCTGGTTGCTAACCGAGCTAGCCCCACTCCGGCGGGGTCGAGCTGATGGAGTGTGTCATTACAGCTGGTTAGTAACACAGCTGCGGTGAAGGAGGTGCTGTCAATTAACCTGAAGCCGGAGCTGCTGCTGCTGCACAGAAAGATCTCCTTTTCCCTTTATTTATTTATTCAAACTTTAATAGATATATTTTTCTGCTTCTGGCATTTGCAATTACTAAATGTTGTCAAAGTTAATTGTATTTTGAGTGTTTTTTTGTTTTTTTTTTAAAGGAATCAAAAATGTGTTTAAAGAGAAGATGAATTAGTTTTAGCTTAACTCATGGAAATTTAGGCTAATGCCAAACTGGCAGACCATCACGAGCCAGCGCTCTACTGGCTGGGTCAAAACAACTGTGCACACAAATTACACAGGAAGCCATTTTTTTTTTTCCAAAATAAACCCTGTCTGAACCCCGAGCAGTAGTGTGTACTGAGGAAAAATAAACAAAAAACAAACAAACAATGAACGAAAGGAGCAAATTTCAGCACGCCTGTTATCTATTTTTTTTCATGGGAGGGTGAAGCAGGAAGCTTGAAAGTCTGGGAGGGGCTTGGGGCGAACAAGGGGGGGGGGTGGATATGAAGTTTGCGTTGCGGATGTAAGGCTTGAGTTGTAGAAACTGGTTCTGGCTGATGGAAATAGAAATAAAACTCAGAAGGGGGGGACTTTGGTGCACGTGAACACACTATAAGAAAGATGCATGGCAGCAGTTACTCCTTTTCTATGATTCATAAACGGTGATTAGGTCCATAATAAGACGGCTCATTCACACCATTATTATCCCGCTAATTCTGTGGCAAGTTATTCTTACCGTAACAGGCGCGCGTGAGGGTGTGTTTGTGTGTGTGTGTGTGTGTGTGTTAGTGAACACTTGCGCATGTCTGGATGGCGGTAAACCGCAGACAGATTTCAGGTGCCATCGGATGTGCGTCTGTGCATGAGGGCCTCCATCGTGTCTGGACCTGGGTAGAAAACAAGCAGAGGAGAAGAAAGCAGGGGATGAGTTCATGTTTGGTAAACTCTGTTATTAAAACGCAAGACACACACACACACACACACACACAAACACAGATGTGCGTGCATGGAAACTACAGTGCTGACTCACATTTAACAGTTTAATAAATCTACTCTTTATCCCCTTTAAAGAACTCCTATATCAATTCATATGGACCACAACCCCACCAGAGACTGTTCCTACATGCTGGGTGGTCTCCAGAAACACTGAATTAAGAGCTGCTGTGTGTATATTAACACATAATTCATTGTTTAAAAAGCACTACATAAGCTATGTGTTTAAAAAAAACAACAACTAATGCCGTCTGAACCGGGGCTGCGCCAACATAAACGCGACATAAACACAGAGAACGGTCGTTTGAAGCTACGCTGCCGTCAGATAAACATGCGTGGTGATTATACGTTGCAATGGCCGCCCGCGTCTCCTCCATTAATGCCGACTTGATTTATTTGGCGTCCCGCACACAATAAAGGGGGCCGAGGATGAGGACGGCGCTGGGCGTCTGGCGGGGTGGGTTGGGGAGGGGGGGGGCTGCAGACGAGTCTGATGGCTGGCAGAGGCGCGCGCGCGTGTGTGTGTGTGTGTGTGTGTGCGTGTGCCGGCTGAGACGGAATGAGTTATCAAAAAGAATTTGTGAGCAGAAACCCGTATGCTGACCAGATGGGAAGGGAGGTGGTTTAAGTCAGTACAACCTGGAGGTCGAGCGGGGTGGGGGGTGGGGGGGGGCAGCTAAGACGGCTTCCTCGGATTATTCATTAACAGTATCACCAGTGGCAAATATATCATGCAACTATATGTTCAATCTGTTGACTACTTATGTCCTCCTGGGGAATTACACGTGGTCCTAAACCATTTTAATGCTTCTGAACACGCCAGCACGCGTCCTGTTCCGTCTCAAACATTTGTGGAAAATATTCCAGAGTTTGGGATCCAGGATTGTTAGCATTATTCTTGATAATTACTAATACCGTGTCAGCTTTCTTCCTGATAAAAACACAGAGCGCGAAAGCAAAGTTCTGGCCAGAGCTGAAGCCAAACAACAACGACATTTCCTCCGCATTTCAAGTGTGGGAGCAGTTGAAAGCACACTCTGAGAGGAGAGGAGAGAGAGAAATCCAAATGAGCTCGTTGAACGGTGACCTACTAAAAAGGATTTAAACACAGCTCCTCAGTTAGATCTATATTCATAGCCAAAGAACAATCAGTGATGGATAATTTTTTTTACCTGAATTGTTTATCCCTTACTTAAATATATTGGAACAGTGGTGCACGGGAGAGATGTTTGAGTAGAGATTAAACCTTTCATCACTTTGAGAATTGCTGCTGCTTTGCTCACTTGCTACATGTGCCAGAAAATATATGCAATTTACTGTTTGCGATTTTATCCATCAACCGACTGCCCTGTTCTGTGAGGCGTCCCTGTGTCCAATCGCTTCCAAACCAGCTCCTGCTGCTCCTTCCATTCCGCTTTCTGTTCCTGCATCAGTAAGCAGACGTGCCGAGAACAGGAAGGGCAACTTCTTCATTAAGATCCCTGCACGGAGTCACCAATTTACACCCTTATTAACAGATGCGTGTGCTGCTCGGTAAAAAAAACAACAAAAAAAACCCCAAAACAGAACTGGACCACCCATGCATTAGAGCACCCTCTGAACCAAACGCAACAATAAAGATCTTTGTCCTCTCCACAGGCTAAATGAGACAATTGGCGCAAATGAGAAGGGAAAAAAGAAAGTTGCTAATTAACGGACGTATGAGGGTTTGACGGTAACACAGAGCGTTTATGTGTTAATGAGAAGACGCTGTTAGTGGGGACTGACTAAGCTTTTGGTGGGCTCCTCTGGCCCTGCAGTTTTCCCTGACAAAGCTGAGAACCCTTGTATAAGTCGCAATTGTTTCCAAATATTATCAAAAAAGAGGTTTGCGTAATTTAGCTTTGTGTGCGATGGACCAGTGTATATCCCGCAACAAATATTTACCCTCCGCATCCTCTATCCTGACCCAGCGCTGCATTCAGGCAAAAGAACATTTTTAAAACTTTTTAGTACCTGAACATGAGCGTCTACGTTCTGGAGCCGTCCTGTCATGAGTCTAATGCATACGCGCAGAATTAGACCACCCAGAGCAGTTATTCTTCCTCACAGAAAGAAAAACAACAAAAAAAAAGCTACTAGTTTTAATTACATCCATCCTCTGGGTGTGTCTTTCTGCCTAAAACAGACATCCGAAATGCCCCACCCCCGGGCAAGAGGCCGCAAACCTCACCGAGGCCTCACGGAAAGAACGCTTTCCCCCAAACACGGCGACCTTAGCTGGGACAAACCTACACATATTTTTTCACCGGGGTCACGGAGGCATCAGCCAGACCACCTCCTGCGTTCCCCTCCTGATTTCAGCCTTCAGGGCGCCTTTGACGGCAAAACGCGCAGGATGTTAAAAATCAAGTGGCAAATCGTTGACTACATCAAAGCAGAAGGATGAAGCACTGATATGTAAACCTGCAAAGAGAGGGGTGCAAAATGTCTGCTGCCGGGAGGAGATTGTTGTGACTACGCTTTTCTTTTTTTCTCTCTCTCTCTCTCTCTCTCTCTCTTCTTCATGATCTATAATTTTGGAGCTGGCACCATGAGGGTGCAAAGAAAGAGAGCGAGAGGCAGAGAAGCAGGACTATCTGCCAGACAAATCCTCACCGGCCCTTTGATCCTCAGCCCACTTGTCTTCTCTGTGGTTTTTGTTTTCTGGCAAATAACTGCGATGTTTAGCTGAAGTGCCACAAGATTCCACAGCCCAAAATGGAGGACTCTCAGATCGCACTTAAAGACACAAACAGACACAAAGGCTAAAGAGAGAGAGGAAAAAAAAAAAAAAAAAAAGAAAGAGAAAATCTCGGGCATCATCCCCATCCGGCCCTCACTTCCTAATGTTCTCAGTGCTATCCTCCCAGGATCAAGGGGTTAATCTGCTGCGGTAGTATTTTAGCTGAGCCGCTATCGAAGGCCATTTGTTCCAAGCAGCGAGGCTAATGATCCTCGGCCGACATTTGGCGTTTTGCTGGGGAACTCAGCGCGAGGGAAGGTAAGTAACCTCATATATTCTCCGGAGACGGGACTAATGAGAGGGAATGGGAATACGAGCTGCGCTTCATCATCTACTTAGGAGCTAGACAGCAGTGCCGTCATCTTCCTCACAAACACACACACACACACAGGCAGGAAAATCCTTAATCGGAAACCAAGTGATCCTCCCTTCCATCCAAATTTGACGCCATATTTTATCTGTAAGTCAATACCACATTATTTCTTGAATATTTTGGTCAACAGGCAAAAAATAGTAGAAATTTGCCACATTTACAGGACAAACAAAGGCTGTAGCACTTGCAAATGGTGGCCGAACCAAATGTGCATCTACTGCGGTATTTGTGCACGGCGAGTGGAAATGATTATTACTTTTTAAGACTCATAATATATTTTGATTTTTCAAAGTTCCACGCGGGAGCTCTGCGCTGACTCCCGTCCTCGCCAGTCGAGGGTCAAACACCACAAAGAGGAATTTTAGGGTTCAGGGAATATTTGATCACCACCTTGTTACGACAGCCCCCGCTCCTGTGCACGCTCACACAGAGGGGGCACAGCTGAGTGTGGATACCCTGAGCATGTGCAGCAAAGTGAATACTAGTGTGATGGGAAAGCAGCAGGGGGTCCACTCCTTCTCCTTTATTCGATTCAAGCCCAGCTCGGCTGCCTCTTTCACTCGTTCTGTCACGCAGATAAATATGTACTGTATGTGCAGGGAGGAGAAAAGAAATAAGTACCCTACTGCACTCTGGTGTGTATACGTGTGTATACCAGAGTGTTTGTGTGTGTTGGTAATACCTCCAATGGCAGACTAATGATAGGTCTTATCGACACCCAGCAGTGAATGCAGGCCTTTGTCTCCTCGCGGGACGCATTATGGAAAGCTTAGGGGGCTGCCTTTGACTCCTTTTCATTCTCTCACCCACTGATAAAGCCCCGGCACAAAACAGGCGACTGTTATACAGCTGCGGCAGCGTGGCACGTTGAGACACAATGTGCCCCCGTGCTCCCAACATCAATGGCGGCAGAAGTTCGGCGCACCGCTCGCAAACTTGGGATAAGTCAGTGACAAAAGATAAAAATGAAGACTGGATTTGGTCGCGGGGCAAATAAAAACCCGCGATGTCGGAAATTATTTCAAATGATTTACAAGTGGATGGAGGAGAAAAAACAATATGTTGGCACAGCGAAGCAGAATGAGACAGCAGTTAGGATATATACCGACATATGCCTTATTAAAATACTTTAAATATGCATGACCAGAGTTTTCGCAGCCTTTTTATCAGTTTTCTTTCAGTCGTTCCCACAAAGAAGTGGGAGTTAACTGCCTTTTTATTTAGTCAGAAAATTAAAAAAAAAAACAACAAAAAAATAGCTTGGCCACAATGCTTATTTGAGGAGCCAGAAATTGCTGCATTTCTCAGACAAGCAATTTTATTTTTCTGGACCAATTACGTCAAACATAAGTTTACATTTAAAGGGTTCAGCAAACAGCCCCCTGGGGAGGCGTAGCCATTTTGACAAGGTCAATAAAATCTGCTTGCTCTGCTTCTTTCATTTCTGGTGTGCTCTTTTTCTACCAACGTCATTTTTTCCCTCCCTCTTAACTTCAAATCTTTTACTGTTACCTTTATTTTTTTGTTCGAGCAGCATAAAGGGAGCGTGGAAGCGGCAGGCCTTTTTCAATCCTTTCTCCCCCCCCCCACCCCCGCCCCCCGTTAATCTCATGCAAAAACAATGAAGAATATTAAAATGTAGGTCATTCCAATGTTGCCCTCTCTCTGCGCCCAGCAGCCGGGCAGAGAGGATTTAGAGTCTTCATTTGGTGAGCAGGTACAGCCGATTCCACCCCCCACCCCCCCATCACGTCTCTCGGGGCAATTAGAGGGGCCAGAAAGCGCACTATTTTACGGCCTTATAAAGACATTGAAGGCATCGCTTCAGTGCCCCCCCACCACCACTCCTACGGTGTCTCTCTGTTCTCTGCCTCACACTTATAGAATTTCTCACGCTCGCATTGAAACCTGCCAACAACTGTCAGTTCCGTGTTGATTCCTCGTTCCAGTCCTGTCTGCCCACCACCTTATTCCTGTCTTAATTTTTTTTTTCTTCTAATCTCTACCCCCTCAAGCCCATCAATCTTTTATGCCTACATCTACTTTGAAACTGCTGCGGCTTCAAACTCAATAAAAGCTCTCGCTCTAATCTTCCTCTGGTGGATGACGGGAGTCGTCCCTGATGGGGGGGGCGAGCGAAGCTTTGATAAAGACGCACTCGCTGTTGTGCTTTCTGCAGACACAAACATGCGTTTCTCACACTTGCCCATTAGAATTTTAATCATTACCGTGCGCCGCCACACCGTTATTTGTTACTCTGCATGAGCGTAAAACTGACAATTACTCGCTCTGTCTCTGAGTACTGCCATAAATCAGTCAGGGCTTGATTCTTCTGCTCGTCTTCCCTCCCAACCACGCGCTCCCTGAAATATGAATTCTCAGGTCTGAAGCTCCGCCCCGGCTCTTACATACAAGGAAAGGTCCGAAAGAAGCCGGCGGAGCTCTTCAAGCCAGCTTAGACAGACTTGGCTGCCCCTGAAAGACCCAGTTCCGCCGCAGCAGACGACAGTTACACTTGAGAGGAAGAAGAGGGGAGAAGAAAGCGCGGCGCCATGTCTGGACACTTCCTCCACCTTCTTCCTTTCTTTCTTCTTCAGACTTGCGCTTGCAGTCACAAAGACAACAGCTGTGACAAAAGTTGTGCGTGGTTGCACAACTGCTGACCTCCACCGATCCCTCGGTGAAGGAGAGATTGTTTTCTCATCATCAGATTTCTAAATTATAGAAATTCCTGCTAAAGTAATTGTTAATATTCAGCCCTGAGCTCAGAGGCCAGTCTTTATTCTCTGGATTCTAAATTTCACTCTGCAACTCTGGTTTTTCTTTCTTTCATCACCATCCAGTTTGTTAAAATGTCAGAACCGCCTGTTCTTGGTGATTGTGCACGATAGCGAGATTAAGAGCTTGCAACAGCAGTGCGGGGCACGTGCTCTGGGAAACTGAAATCATGCACAGATGGAAGAAAAGAAGTCAGCGATGGAAGGATGCAAATACAGATAAAGACAAGCTGAGAATGTGACAAGATTACATGGCTCGGGCTAACCAAAAACAAGCGAGAGAGGGGCAGTACATTGTGTGAAAAGGCGGAGAAGAGAATCCGACTGGACCGGGTTGATGTGACGCGTATGAGAATATGTTTTGTTTCTGCAAACGCATTAAAAGATATGGTTCATATTGTTCAGAGAGATTGAAAGGAGACATGTGGGGTATTAGTGTTGACTGATAGAGGATTTCCTTTTCTATTCCCATATGATGCTACTTTAAATGATTTACATCCCCAACATGGACCGAGAAAATTGAAATCAGCAAACCAAAAAATATAACATTATAGAGCGTACTATATTTGGCATGGGCAAAAAAAAAAAAACAATTATGAAGCCCAGAAGGTAGAAGAATAGGGTATGGTCTGGATCCTTTGTGCATTTTTCATAAGCAGAAGAGTCACATCATTTCCGTCGGTTGCAAGGCTGAGGCAGAAGAAAGAAGGGTGGGTGACAACACCTGATGAAAACAGTTTCCTTTCTTCTTCTACCATCCCCCCATTGTAGTCAAACACAGGAGACAGAAAGGCTCTCTGTGAGGCTCTGGAATTTTTAGACAGGCTTAAAAATAGTTTAGATGGATTTTTACCCAGATCCCATTGTGCGCTTTCTTTCCTGCGGCTGCGCTGTTTTTGTGACTTTCTGCAACCCTTAAATTTCGGAGATACTTTTCTAGCTGGCGGGTAGAATGTGGAGATGAAAGGATCAGAGCTGGTTCTGTGAGCATTCCATGTTATTTATAATTGCTTAACTGTCTGGCCTGTTAACCTGTCCAGACCTGTGGAGTTTCTGCATTGGAGACCTAAAGATGGAAGCAAACAAAGGCAGGCAGATCATACAGGAGGAGCCGGGTGTGCAGCACGTGACCGGGTCCGGATTGTCATTCCTCACCTGGCAGCTGTGGCTCGGGGCCACTGACGCACAACCAAATGCAATAGTGTGCATAACAAAGACACACGTGAAGGCAAACAGGTACGGTGCATTCCAGGTAAACAGATGACTCAGGCAGCAGGGAACAGACTAACGGTGTGAAGTCAAGGCAAATCTTACCTCAATTACACTCTTCTGCTTCCCTAAGGTGACGAACGCGCTCTCTGATTCTCGTTCTCACGCCAGCTTTCGGGATCTGAAACGGAAGCAGACGGAACAAAAAAAAAAAAAAAAAAGAACTGTTAAGAATCTGCTGGGCTGTGAGAGCGCGTGGCACGTCTGTACAGGAAACGTAAAGCTTTGCACACAATTTTAACTCAGCGTTGGAGAAACCTGACCAACACAACAAGTGAACTGCTTGGGTTGCTCGACTTAAATATAAGGTTCAAGTGGCAGTAAATTGGGAATATGGCGAGTTCTAGCTCGCAGCACAACAGAGGGTGCCAGCATGCGCAGCAGGCCTGGAATAATATTGCAATGTTGCATATCATTTGCTCAGTCTCAGTCTTGGCCTTATGGTTGCCTCCTTTGCTCCC
Source organism: Arothron firmamentum (assembly GCA_016586285.1). Taxonomy (NCBI): domain Eukaryota; kingdom Metazoa; phylum Chordata; class Actinopteri; order Tetraodontiformes; family Tetraodontidae; genus Arothron; species Arothron firmamentum. The sequence goes on from BJFM01000809.1 coordinate 21,220, forward strand.
ACGGTTTCCATTTACCATTTGCATACCTGCACTGCTTCATTATTTTGCCATCGTTCAACTGTTGTTCGCACGATAAGCTGTCGAGTAATTGCGTCGTTTTGTGATTTAATCGTAGCCATACTGCTTCATAAACGAGGGATTCCGTGTGTGTGTGTGTGTGTGTGTCTTAAAGAGTGCTGATGAAATTGCTAACAGCTGTGACAGCCGCCATCATATACACACACACACACACACACTCTTCACTCACCTCATTTGTTGCATACAGCTGCACAGATAAAAAAAAAAAAAAAAGCGGGGGAATAGGCAAACACTGTACAATAGCTGAGAAACAATGAAGTACCTCCATCCCTCCCCTATCTCTCACTCGCACTCAAACTAAGTGCAAACTGCTAGTGTGAACAAAATGGCACTGCTTGTCTTCTTTATTGCTGTGAACAGAGCAGGCAGCGCTTCTCCCCTCCCATTCATTTTAATCTCCATTCTTAGCGATAAACCCGGTCACACTCCCGCTCCGTTAGTACCCCTCCACCCACGGCACATCCAGGCGACCCTCCCCAGAACCCCAGCGAGGCGGCAACAGAGCTCCTTTGTTTGCTCCCGCCGCAAACCTCCCCCCCCCCCCCCCCCCCCC
>BJFM01000809.1:30546-40546 GCA_016586285.1 Arothron firmamentum
GGGGGGGGTGAAGATAACACAGCAGCCAGACAAAGAGAGGAATAAGAAGGCTGACAGCCTACATACCACCAGCATCAAGAAAGGGAGGGTGGGGGACGAGGAACGAACAAGGGGAGAGAAAAAAGGAGGGTTATAAAATTTTGATAAGACAACCCATTTGCTTGAGTGGGTTTCTGTATCGTTTGCTGGTTGTTTTTTTTTTCTTTTTGGTAGTTTCCCTCCCTTCTTGCTGTTCCACAGCACCGCCTCAAAGGCCAGGGCAGACGATTTTTATAGGTCCTAATTAAAGCCATCTGAAGTCTTCTCAAAACACCAATATGACTCCAGTCCCTTGCTTTTTTTTCCACCCATTGTGCAGAAATTACAGAGGATCAGAGGCATTCCCTTTTTACTCGCTCCCTCAAATGTAAGGAAATTTCACAGCCCTCCTGCTGAATCCCCCCTCCTCTATGACCCCACTACCCCCATAATTTCAACTCCATAAAAAGGTTCAGTGAATGACATGACCGCATAGAGGGTTTGATGGAGCCGTTAATCCATGAGGAAGGGCAAAAAAACCCACCATTTTTTTAAGCTTACTTTTTGAAAATGACCAGAGAATAAACTTCAAGGATATGTTTTTTCTTTCTTCTTCTTATGATTTTGTCACATCCCTCACTGAAAATGAGGCTAGAGAAGATCCACCCTTATCCTGCCTGGCGGGTTGAAGTTAAGTGCAGCCCTGTTTTACTGCGCTCCAAGTACATCCTCTCTCTTTCTTTCTCTTTCTCACACACATTCACTCACTCACTAACACACACACACACACACACACACACACACCCTCCCTATCTGTCGCCCCCCCTCATAATTGTCCTCATTGAGCCGTGTGGAGGGTTGCACAGCGCTGCCTGGCTGGGGTCAGCAGGTTTACCGTGTGCTTTTATCTATATTTCATGCTATGGCGCCGAGCGCAGACAGCCACACATGCACAATGAGGAAAGAAACTCAGGCACAGACTACTGAGAGGACGAAATGAACTTGGAGATCATTAATGGAACGAGGTAATATATTCTGGACGGCAAAAGCTCATTAGGCGCCTCAGAATGTTTAATGATCCACTTATTGCCGCAAAAGCGCAAAAGACACACGGCGGGAATGATCTGGTCATGCAATTAAATGTTAAAATCCCAAAACAAATTAATCGAAATTTCAGCAGATTCTTTAACAAATACATTATTAATAGAAGATAGAAAGAGACTCGCCTACTTACGACTTATTTCAATAACTTCTGGGCGTTATTGTCTCGCCCCTGCGCCTCTCCGGTCGTTTGGGGACGTTAATAAAAAATAAAAATAAAAAAGAAGAACAAGAAGTCTGCACCTCCGGGGAAGCTGCGTGGCTCTCGCCGCAACGACGCTCAGCTACAGAAGATGTAGGTAAAGTTTAGTAGAAGATAACGCCTGGCGGATTGTGCCGAAGATAGCGCAGGTCCGAACGCGCCGGTGTCAAATCTTCAGTGATGCCTGCACTCGCCGGGATTGAGCTCTGAGAGGAGAGGGAACGCACAGAAAGGCGTCATGTGAGGCGTGCGGTGGCGCACCATTGGCCAGACGGGGATCAGCGTGAGCGAGCTGCTACGCGCGCCATTGGCCCAGCACGGCACGGTTTAGCGCAGGCGCCGCCTCACTTGGCTGTGCGCAAGAATGTCAGCGCTGCTCACTGTTCATAATTTTCAGCAGAGGAGGGGGTGTTCGGCGGAGGGGGGTTAAGTAACAAATTGTTCCAAAGATCTTCTGTTCTTTGTCATGGACGCGCAGTTACGCGGAGGGCAGAAAGGAGAAATACAGACATTCTGTTTCCTCTCTCTATAAAAAGATTAAATTAGTCTGGTAAGTCAACTTAAGTAAGTCAATTTTAATAGGCTGGACTTCATTTTGACTTTTTTGTTGCCTTTTTATGGCTGAAAAGTCAAAGAAAGAGAAATGCAATCTCTATTTGCAGGTCTTGTCTGCCAGTCGACCTCTCACCCTTCGGTGTAGTCAGTTAAGCCATCCTCGAGTTTTAAAACTGACACTGAACTAAGAGAATTCGTAGTTTTGCATTACAATTTACCCCAACTTGTGTACATGTGGTGGAGGTACAACTACAGATAATAACACAAACAGCTCAATTACTCTGTGAGTGCATCGGTTGTAATAAGATAATGTTTTTTCTAAAAATATATTATTATTTTTTTGGTGGAGTGGGACTGAGATCATGTTTTGCATGCAATGATTAAAAATTTAGAAAAGGAGCATTTATACCAAAATAATGAAGCCACCACGCGCACAACACAACACTGAGATGACACAAAATATGACTGCGTATTCTTCAAAGCTTTTGTTTTTGGTTATTTTCAAGACTAATAATTAAATTTTTTATTTATTTATTTTTTACTTAGAAGACATTCTACAGCTAGTTTACTTTTAGACAAAGAGATGAATTAAAACAATAAAGGTGGGAGGTCAAAGGGGCAACCCTTGATGTGCTCCTCTGCATGTTTATAAAGTAAGAAAACTTGATATATGCTAAACTTTGTTGTTGTTCATTTGTACTTTAATATCTCCGCAATATTTTTATGCGGCTGGACAGGACGAAGGGCAACAAACGTTTTAAAGAACATTCCCTCTCAGTCTCTGGCTCTCTGGAGTGTGGAGGCAAAGGGACTCAAGGTTCTGTATGGGTGGGAAATAGAGCGCACGTAATCTGGAGCGCGCATCTTCCCCCTGCTCAGGCTGCGGCATTAAATCAATATTCCGCAAAGCTTTCTCATGTTTTCACATTCACTTGACTGCTGCCGTGATGCGCTGCAAGGGTCGAGCAGCCGCTCCCTGATTTTTGTGGCACTTGCCACCCCCCCACTCACCCTTCTGCCTCCTCCTCCTTCTTCACTTCACTTCATGGCAGACACCCTCATTTAGATGGCTCCAAGGCAATGCGTCCGTTCCATTTGTCTCATGCATTAACGGGAAGCGGCAGAAATAAGGCAAAGCGTTATCTCAACACAAAACATTATCTTCGCCTTGCTCCTTCAATAGCGTGAAACAACGATTATTAGCTGCTCGAGGAGCTTGTTCGGGGGGGTTTGAGGCTTGTCGCTACACTTAAGGAACACAAAATATTTTTTATATAACACAACCCCTGAACCAGAGTTGTGATTCCTTTTTTTAGGGGGTGGGGAGGGACTCAGATAAAGATTCCACTAGCTTTTCTCGACACTTTCGGGCTTGCCTAGCGCCCCGGCGGAGCATCGCTAACAGCATTATGACTGGACTTGCGACAATAGCATTGTTACCAGGAACCAACCTCGCACTTCCTTTCAAAATATAAAAGCCTGTCTTGCTGCATCGTCCCGCGTAAGATAGCAGCTATGCATTCACGATGAACAGATGCGCTCGCTCGCACTCCAGCGTTACGAAAGTAAAACCTCGCTTCTGCAAAATGGGTCATACTGCAGTCACTTTATCTCAGCATTGTGCCTGTTTGAGCGGAAGATGTGCGCATGTGTGATTATACATCAAAGGCAAGGATCCAGTGTTATACCATTGCTGTATTTTCGGTTATGGGAATTCACCAAGTGGGTTTTTTTTTCTTCTTTTTCTTTAGGACAGCATGATAAAGTTAGCCCTGAGAGCCATGATGTCAGATTTTCAGCAGTCGGTTGGAAGGTCTTCACAGTTTAAACTCCCACTGTGTAATTTTAATTCTGCCGCAGTGTCCTGCATGACTTGCGCGTCACCGATTCCAAGTAGACGCAGAATTCGGTCTCGGCTCAGAAAAGCTACTCACCACCGCGCGGTGACGATCCCAGGCAGACTGAGAGGAAAACGCTCGCACACACAGTCGCGCTCAGATATGTATCCGTGGAGCGATTTCCACAACTGAGGTTCAAAGCCCTGCCAGTCATATAGGGAAGACGGCTCTGCGCTGCGGTCTTATAGACCCATCAGACCCATCAGGCTAATCTGCGGCGCATTCCAGCCCTGCGTTATATTTAGACCAGTGTTTTTCATACACTTAGCATAATTTCCTGGGACGAAAGGAGCTTTTCAAAGCTGTTAACCCCATTTCTTTATCACACCCGCTTTCACCTTCATGCTGCCTGTCCGGAGATAGTTTGATATGGATGAACATTATGTATCGGTGGGAGCTGCATTCTCTAATCGGCTCAAGGCAAAGACATCCGTGTCACATGATCTCCACCTTTCGATTGACTTTAACACCCATTGATCATATCTGTGGTGAAAGAGTCCTTGAATAGCATCACACCTGGATGTAATTCTATCACTTATTCTGTATCCACAGTGTACATCCGTTTTCGCGTGTGTGTATGTGTGTTTGTGTGTGCGAGTGTACCAAATGCTCTGATCTGGTCCAGGTGGGCCAGAGGGAGATGGTCATGCTAGAAGCCTTTACCTCCATCTGCTGCGTGGCCTGTACAAACACTCACATTTACACACAAACACATCATCGCAATGGACTGTCTGCTTCAAAAGCCTGTCCCTCAAGCTTTAAACGCTACACGCTTTGGCCACGGAAACACTCCGCACTGGGGTTCCTGAATGGCATCTGCCTCCCAGCTCCCGGAGCCAAAGCAGGGGGCTGAGGGAGGGGCCTGGGGCCGAGATAAGCTTGTCCTCCCCCGGTCACCGCTCCGCCGTGGGGACTGGACAGACCTGGAGCCTCAGCTGAACACTCTGATAATATCCGCAAGCGTGTATGTGTTTGTGTGTCAAATGGAGGTTTGGTTGAGGAGGCAAGAAGCGGGAGGGGGGCCAGGATGCAAGAACTTGGTTGTTCAAATCATAAAATATCACAGCTATGAGAAAATAAATGCCCAAGAATGCTCTTAGGATTTAACACAAACAACAAGGTCATGCAAAATGACAAAAAAATTGCAAAAAACGGGCAAAAATGCAGAATTTTGACCCTCATTTTTCTGTTATATTCCATTTTAGAAAGTATTGAAATCATTCAATCACAGGTGAACATTACTGCTCTCACAAGTTCAATTTCTTTTTAATTGCTGCGTTTCTAACAGCGAGTCAATCTGTTCTGTTCACTCTGCCTAATTTGTTTATTTAACGCGAGCGTAATCTCGTGCCTCGTTGAAGCTCTGAGAACTCTCTGTCAGCGGCGATGACCTTATCATTTCAACTTGTCATATTGGAACGTTCATTTACTCATCATGTTAAGAGTCGCGTCACATAATGAGCCAGTGAGCCAAATTAAATTCATTACAGGTTGAATTTAATCCTGTCGGCGTTTCGTTGATGTTTGAATAACAGCACATGACAAAAAGGTCAGGGTAATGAAAGATATTTTTGATATGGAATTGTTTAACATTATTAAAACATTATAGCATCACATGCAAAAAAAACAAACAAAACAAAAACCTTGGAGTTGGTTTTACTAATAGTATAATAAATCAGTAGTTGTCCAAAAAAGTCAATTTTTAAATTTATTTTGAGAAGAGAATCACAGTTCAGCAGCTTTGGCAGCACATTTTTAGATTAAAGATGTGGAATTAAAAGAGTTTCCTGAAAACTAATTGATGTCTGAATTTTGGTCTGAATTTTGGTTTGATATAATATGCTCGGTGTTTTAAACACTCTATAAAAATGTAGCATCTTGATCACTCTCTGGTGGTAGGTTAATGTAAAGGAATAAGCCCCGCCTGCCCATTTTGTTCTGAAAGAATCTTGGTTTTTAATTCAGTTCACGTTGATTCAAGTTTGTTTAATCTGTTCTGAAAAAGAGGCATCATAATTTCTCTTTTACACACTTAATGTGGAGTATAATCTTTCCTTGACCTTGATGATTTCAGCTCTCTGTTGCTACACAAATAAAAACAATCCTGACTTTGAAAAGTGTTGGTTGCTCTTTTCTCATGGACCGCGGGTGACACCTTGAGAACAGTGGAAAAACAACGTCATAAAATCAGACATTTCGTCGGCTGACCTTGTCCTCTGCTCGTACGATAACCGCCCAAAATTGCGTTTCTCCACAGTTTGCTGTTAGTGCGAAACTGCTTTTAATCCGGCCGTTGTCGGGCGCAGTCAAAAATATCGCAGCCTCATTATCTCCTTCCACGGCTCCATCCTGACGCCTCCCAGTATTCGGCACAGAGAACTGAGGCTGTGTAGGACTCATGTCCCCGTGCATGTGTGTGAGGAGACAGTTGCAGATCAGGTCAGGCAGACATATTAGTGGCGTGTGCTGCTCTACGTCAAGGTCACTGCTGTCAAAAGCAACCCCACCATTTAGCATAAGATGGCTGCCGTGCCTTCAGAGTATCTTTAGGGCAGGTTTGTAGTCTTGCCGGAGGCCATGGTGTGTCAACTATTCTCCCTACCTGTTTTATGTTTAGAATATATCTCCATTTTTGCTCATACCTCCAGTGGTGAGACATAACCGCTGCATACGATCTCGATTTAATTTCTAGAAGCTTCTGCTGGTTCGATGCTTTTTGAAATGACTTTGGCAAAACTAGTTTCAGCGACTTCCTGCTCGTAGAAACTTGTGTGCCTGGAGTCGCTGTGTTCTAAAGGGCTCTGCTGCAGTTCAGCATGCGATAACGAGCGTCTGCAGTGAAATGCAGGATGGGAGACTTCTCCGGTGTTTTGAAAGGGCGCTAGTTTGTATCTCCAGGCAGCGCTGGAATCGTGGCTGCGGTGCAGCATGGTTCAGGGAGTCGCCAGACTAAATGAGGAATAACGAACAGGGTGAGCCACCGTATCCTGTCGTGCGCGGCTCTTCGGAGTTAAAGCATGTGGTTTCAGTGGGGTGAGGGGAGGGGGAGGGGGGAGGAAGAGAAATATCCCCAGATCCAGGTCAGCTGTGAGGCCTCAGCTGGAGTGGAGGGCTACACCTGTCAGCACCCGGGGGCCTCTCTCTGTCGTCTTTCTGTCTCTCTCTTTCTGTCCAGCTGGACGTGCAGGAACTTCGCAACCCCCCACCTCCCTGATCCAGGCCAGCTCTGCCCGGCCATGCGTGGCCATCTCTGGGAATTCATTCCGGATGCTTCCTGTTCACTGCGTGCGCTCCTCTCCTCTCTATTTGTCACAGCAGGCCCTCCCCAGCACAGCATCTACATGTCTTTACTTTTTCTCTGATAAACCATCTCTTAATCCCTTTTTATTTTCTTACCTTGTCCATCTTAAAATGACTTTTCCCCACATTTTATACACTATAACATCCAAATTTGTCTTGAACTACTGAATGTCTAACACACAGCCTCTGTTGAAAATCCCTAAACAAATTCAAACATTTTGGGATGTGTGAACGTGTTCTAAAAAAGAAACTGGTGTCCCAATTTTTGAAGATACAATATGAAATTAAATTCCCATGAAATTTGCTCTGCCTCTTAGCGTCCATCCTGGTTTTAAACATCGTTCTCCCCGCATACATTCGATTAGTTAGCTGTCACCAGTCGGCAGGAATGAGCAGCTTAGACGGCGGCACAAGCATCCGAAGTTTTGCTTTTTCATTCCTAAGTTTCAGTGGAATCACTGAGTGGTGCAGAGCGCATGCCCACCACCCTGGACCCCTGCTGTGTTCCCAAAGCCTGCTTTTAGCAGTGTCAGCAGAGTCTGCAGCTACAAACATTAGGATGCCCCTAAAAGCATCGTCTTTATTCAGATATTCTGTCTGCAGCCTCCTCTCTGGATTTGGTCCGTCCTTTTAGATGGCGACATCATTATCCAGTGTTTTCTGTGCTGGCTGCCATCAAGCTCCATTCCCAGTTTACTGGTGACGTGTAGATAAAAGTTACACATGGGAATATTTTCTAAGAATGCAATATTTAAGATTTGATAGCATCTAGTGGTGAGAATACAGACATGCAATATCTGCGTACCTTCCCTCAACCCCCTCCCTCACAGCCTCCTAATGCCGTTCTGCAACTTCAGATGACCCTTACATGGAGATGATGATTGCCCGACCCAGAGGTGGATCAGCTCGGACCCCCTCTGCACGATTTACTCAGCGGTGTGGCTAAACACAGGTCAGCCCCCAACCTAAAACATCTGCCGCAGAGCCACATGTACGAGTTGATGGGTGACATTCCAGCAGAAAATATCAGTTTTGTTAACATAATGTTTCAATGTTAGTACGAACACACGCGCTCATGTGTGTGTGTTCAGGTTTATTTTACAGTCTGGGTTTATTTCTTTTGTTTTGAAGCAATGCTCTTTAGTCTGTGTGTTAGTATGATAGAGGCAGTATTTCAACCCTCAGATGATGCAGCTTCAGGCTGCATCATCTGAGGGTTGAAATACTGCCTCCTCATTAGTCAGAGGACATATATATGAAGTAAACATCCAATATCTCAGTAACAAAATATAAAATAGATCAAAAATTATTCAAATCTGCCTTCTCAAGCCTTCTCTATGTTTTTTTTTAAAAAAGGAAATTTGCTGTCACATGACAAAAACAATTTTAGCCGTCAGATCAAAGTGAGAATATGAAACAGATCAAAAGATATCAGAACTCTTGAATTAATACTAATACTAATAAAAATTCCACCTCATGCTATGAGACAAAGACTCAGGAAACAAATGTATGACGTGCATTTTTAGCAATTGATTGTTTTTTAATATTTCTTTTTTTAAAACTCAGTGTTGGTCAAAAGCATCACCCCCCAACACACACACACACACACACACACACACACACACACACACACACACACACACACACACACACACACACACACACACTCACACACACACACACACACTTTTAACAGCATTCACTCTTGAAGGATAGACTGAGAAAGGCACAGAGATTGCATCATTTCTGTGTACTAGCCAATCCATTCAGGCCAGTCCATTAATTTATGCATTAGTCAAAATGGGAAAATAAGTGCTCTCTCTCTCTTTTTCTTTCTCTCTCTCTCTCTCTTTCTTTCTCTCTCTTTCTCTCTCTCTCTCTCTCTCTCATTGTGACTACAGAAACGGCTGTTGTATTTATAGTCATACTTGAAGTTTTCTTTCTCATAATGGAGAATGAGTAAAATAAATTGGGCCCGCAGTGAAAGAATTATGGGTTGGGTTAAAACTGACAGCAGGCAGCAGTCAACCTTCTGAAAATGATTTAACGGTGGACAGCTTACTGCACGTTGCGTGTGACTTCCAGGTAAGTAAAAATAAAACAGATAGAAGCACCCACTATGAGTCTCATAATACCTATTTTTTCCTGTGAGAACCTGCTTGTTTTATTCCTTCTACAAAAGAAACTGTCATTTAACCTGACTGCGTCTCCATTTTGTCCTGCAGCAAGATGGAACAGAGAGTTTATTCTTCTGCTGCACTCATACCACATCCTATCCTACACTCAGCCTAATGAATTATTCAGCTGTTTGTACCTGTGAGGCAAGCAGGCCCTGTTAAGGGGCTGCCCCGGTATGATCTATAATTAAATATAATGCAACATGAAAGTGCATAAGACATGAGACAGGGGCTTGGACAAGTCACTCAGGCTTCCTCCTAGTTAGCCATTTTGTGCCGGTTCTTATGCTGACTGCAGCTCTTTGCGTGTGCATTTGTTTTCAAAGCTTTTTAGCCTTGTGGATGCAGAGATTTTTATACATTCTTCTTTATTCACCTTTACTTGTTTCTCTGTGGGTCAGGAGTCTTGAATATTTGTTGTCAGAAGGGCAATAAATTCACGGATCTTTGATTATCCTGTTATCATCTCGCTGATGTTAAGCAGTGCAGTTTGTGCGCTGTGTTCTCCCAGCTGCTCAATCAGAACGCCTTTCAAGGCTCTCTCTCTCTCTCTCTCTCTCTCTCACACACACACACACACACACACACACACACACACACACACACACACACACACACACACACACACACTCACACGCAATAAGAATCCCGCTGAAAAATAACCCCGCCATATCTGACTATAAATTGACCGTTTGAGATAAATAAAACCCAGGATTTGTCCATCGTTCTCGGCAGTGTAGAGATGCAGA
>BJFM01000809.1:41665-51942 GCA_016586285.1 Arothron firmamentum
GGGGGGGGGCAAAGGGGTTGGTGATAGGGAGAGGAGTTGGGGGCGATGCACGGGACAGATGAAGGATTTGGATGAGGTGAGGTGAGGCGGGGGGGTTTCCGGTGGATGAGGCAGGGAGAACACACATCCCTCTCCCCACCGAAGCAGATGGTGGCCGTGTGGCTCCGCCGTGCCACCTTCTGAGGACTGTGGCCATAAGGAGGCAGGTTGGTATGAGATTTGAGGTGACAGTGTTTGGCACGAGCTACAAAGTGAAGATGTGGCGAGAGAGGAAGAGCACCGAGTCTCGGCCTGACGCGCAGGTAAGCTGCCGTTATGTTCTTGTCCCTATGATTTAATGCCATGTGGTGCATTAAGTGGAGAGCGAGGGAAGCTGAAGGTGGCTGAACCACATTGTGAGATTCCTTTGGGTTTAACGCTGAACTACATCACTGGTTTAGTGTCACTTCTGATTAAAAACTGGATGTCCTTGCACCATAATTTGACTCAGCTCATGAACTCATGAACTTTGCTGAACTCCAATAACGTTGCACTTGAAAACAAAATTAGTGCGACAGAAACGCGTTAAACGAAAAGAAATGTCAGCTCCAATGCTTGTTTGGAGTCTATTAAACCTTAAACACACAGGCGCGCCTTTCTTCCCCATCAACTGTTTTAATGTCACTGGAGGATTACCGCTGTCATTGTGACAAGATGGATTGTGGGTATTTTGGAAAATGAGCTCTGTTCTGACATTCACAGAACACAGCATGCAAGTATGATCTCAACAGGCTGGTTGGTGGTAAAAAGTGGAAATATAACGTCGTTAACGTGGGCGAATATGATGTGACGATGGAATAGTAAAAAATCTACTCCACAGCCATGGATCAAACCTGGCTGGTCCACGACCATCCATACATTTGAAAACACTGCTCATCCCTCATCGGGGTCAAGGAGGTGCCTGAGCAGACAAGAGGCAGGATTACATTTTGGGGGCTACTGACAACAAAATCAAATAAAAGCTGTTTTATAGTATATAATTATCCAGCTACAAACTATCATTTTAAAATGAAAGACCAGTCTTGGCGAGGACATTGTGTGCTGGTCTGAGTGTGGTGCGGTGGCGGTGATGTCGGTGGGGGTGGAGGGACAGCAGGAAAAGGATGGTGGGTTGGATTAGGGGTGGGGTTGTGTGTGTGTGTGTGTGTGTGTGTGTGTGTGTGTGTGTGTGTGTGTGTGTGTGTGTGTGTGTGTGTGTGTGTGTAATGCGCCTATATGTCTGAAATGCGTCTTACACGGTGCATTATGGGTGGACAAGGCGTGTCAACAATACTACATGCTTGATAATTAACTGAAAAACAGACATTTACGGTTCACTTGGAAAAATGCAGAAATACTACTATACTGCTATAATTGTAGATGCAGAACAAGACCGGAAGAGAAAAGCAAAACTGAACAAGTTTTGGTAAATGAATGTAGTGAGCTGCCTCATGACATTAAATTAAAACTCAATATTTTTAAAAAAATTTAATTTTGTAAAACAAACTGCTTCAACAACAAATGATTATTATTATAAACCCCAGAGGATGTTGACTATAGGTTTGAAAGGGCCCATCAATAGGGTCAGGGACCTTCTGGGGACCATATAATGAGACCCCCAGTTTTACACTTGCAGATAAAAATACAAAGGACGAAAGAGACAATCTCACAGACCAGTTTTGACATTTAATCTAGGATGTTTCCATGCTAAATTTACAAGACAAGAAGATCAAAGCATTGCAGGGAGCCCAAACTAAATAAAAGACCATCAAATGCAGGAAATGTATATTTACACATAATGTACAACAGCTCTTTGGGACATCACTTTTAAGTTCTCAAAAGGAAAATTTACATTTCTTTATATTAAACTTCATAATTAAAGTGTCATTATAGTGAGCTATGCCTTTAAAATAGTCTTTTCTCTCCCTTGCTCCAATTTCAGAGGTACTTTAAAGCCAGCCTCTTAACCTGTCACAGTCACACTTTTACTCAAACGTTTAACTGTGATTAAGATTATGAAACTAAAGCTGACTCTACTATGTCAGTGTTTCTTTTAACTTATAAGCCATTTAGCTGACACTCTAATCCGAAGCTGCTTACACTTACTGAGCAGGTGAAACATCGCTGCTTTTTTGCCGGAGAAGACTTCAGCGGGCCCAGTCTCACAGAACAAATCTACTTGGATTCCTTCTCCTGTTGCAGTCAATCCATTTCTGGTGTCTGCACAGCAAATTTAAGTTAAAAGCTGTCACGTATTGGCATTAATTTCCAGTCAAAGATTATGTTGGAAGATTATGAAGTTGCCGAACTGCAGGTGTTCTTTAAACAGCTGCGTTGTGTAACGTCTGAGTGTGTGAATTAAAAAAAGATGGCCCGCAATAAAGACCATTGTTTCCATGACCGCGTGGGGAAGTTCTGGGTCAAACAATGAACCCTGTTTTTTTTTTTTTTTTCCATCCTGTGCCAACCGCTTGGAGAATGATGTGACGGCTTTTTCCAAATTACGTGTACCATCAACCCCCCCACGGTGTTCCGTCTGAGTGCTCCAGCCTGTGAAGGAACTTGCACATGTGTCTTTTGTCATGATTAAAAGATCTTAGGAGGTTAACCATAAAGGCTCAGGTGCCTGAATGAATGTGTTTCACTACTTTAAACACACACCTTTTCAGAAGGCTGATGTCAGATGAATTTGCAGCACCACTTACAATCATTCTGCCATTATGTCTGATTGTTTCACTAACTGCCCCCCTTTCCTTTTGAGTTATTTTTTCCTCAGAGAAGCAGATGTGAATGGGTGTGTATGTGAGAGAGAATGAGCAAAAGAGAGAGAGAGAGAGAGAGAGAGAGAGAGAGAGAGAGAGAGAGAGAGAGAGAGAGAGAGAGAGAGAGAGAGAGAGAGAGAGAGAGAGAGAGAGACGGAACTTAGCCAAGTCACCCTCTCTTTTAGAAACCCAGAGGGCCTGGCTGATTCCAGGCTCCAACATGGCCACCATAAATCAATGGGAGAAGGGTCTAAGTTAATTGCACGGCATTTATGAAGGAGGAAAGCCTTGAATTATGCCAAAAGCTTTACATCTCCCCTGTGGATATGAAGTGATGAAAGGAGTGGAAGAAGGAAACTGGGAGGAGGGGACAGCACATGTGGGGCGTGAACAAAGTTCACTTGCAACGATTTCGTTACACTGATCAGTAAACTAGATTGTGGACAGATATGGATCTGTTGCCTGGGGAACAATTATTAAAAGTTGATAGAAGTCAGGGTACTTTGGTTAAGATGGAAAACTTTACATTATGGAGTAAGGCCTAGAGGCAGCATCAAAAGTATCCACAAGCACACATATTTGTAATAATGTATTTCATCATGTGTTCCAGCTTCCCCATAGATTTGCTTCTTCCCTTAATAAAAGTCAGGGTGTTACTTCTATGTAACGTTTAAAATGTGTAAGGAAATGTATTTTGGTTTAATAAATGTCTGTATCTTTTTTATTGTTTTGCATTTTTACAGTATATGATCCAAACAGGACAATACTTGTGTCGCCTGTAGTTTTACATTATATTTCTTCTTGGCTAGGTGAAAAGATGCTTTTATATTTTGGTGAGCTGTAATGGAGTGACACCAGAAGTCTGAAGAGTTCCCATACTTCATGAACATCTGTTTTATCCACCAAGAGACAGATAAGCACTTGAAGCCACTTCTCTCCTTTCCTCCACATTTAGAGGTGCCAGCTAGCGTGTAGCTTGCAAGCTTTTTTCCTGTCTTACGATGCTATCAGCTTTTTGACTGCCTTTTTGGCAGCTGCGTGTCATGTACTACCCCCTCTAATCTGTCTCTCACTCTCTCTCTCTCTCTCTCTCTCTCTCACACACACACACACACACACACACACGCATGCACGCAGAGGCGGAAGTGGTGAGAAACCGTTGAATTCGTGGTTTCAAAGGTAGGCCTATGTGGCCAATGATGGGAAACAGTCGTTACAGTAGAGTTGAAAACGTGAAGCCGCGACACATGTTGACCCTGAAATGGAGAATCAAGAAGGGCATCGATAAAAGCAATCAAGTAGAATGCGTTATTCATTCATTTATTGATTTTCTTTAGAAATTGTGATGTGTTTTTAGCTGGAAAATTGACAACAAGGAACTTTCTACAGCATGGAGAAGTTTGAAATTGCCTAACACAGTTGATTCATTTGGATAAAGCTATGGTCATCACAAAAATTATTCATTTTGCTTTTGGTTTCACTTGAATTATGCACGATGAATATAGTTACTTGTTCCCTGTTTTCATTCACTAAATAATCACAGACTGTAATCCTCGCTAATGCCAACCCCGCAGATCAAGAACCATCAATGTTTCATTCAAGCACCATACTGACTTATGCTAACAACTCTATGCTATAAAAAGGCAATGACCTCATGAGGAACTGTTGCCTACTTTGGTTACAGAAAAATCGCAAGCACGTTAGAAAACGTGACAGTAATATGAAGCCATTTTCTGTGAAATGGATTTTATTCTGTTTAATGACTTCTGATTTGCGGCAACAAGGTCTAATGTCATTGTCAAACAGAGCGGCCGCTTTAGGTTTCTCTTTGTGTAAGAAAACGCTTTAAACGCCGCTTTTCTGTGTGCTGTGACCTCAATAGAGAAAACTGCAATCCTACCTCTTCTGCTAAGCACTCGGCGTTCTCAGGTGCTTGAATCCCTTTAGTTTTACTCCAGAGGGGATTTAAACAGCATGAATATGGATGTGACGATGATGAACTCGATGATGAAGGTAGTTTGGTCTTCCTTCAGATAAGCGCTAATCGCATTTGGGGACCGTGGCAGCAGAGCTATAGGTGTAAACTTCGCCAACGGCATAATGCGGATGGGGGTTGCAAGCATGAGCAAATGTGTTTTGTGCGTGTGTGCGTGTGTGTGCATGCGTGTGTGTATGAAGGAATCACTCCACAAGCCATGAAAAACTTGCCCAGAAAGGAAGAAGTGGGTGAGGTGGAGGATGTTATCTGAACACACGTAATCCCAAACTAGGGATTGATCTCTGGACTCCTCCCCCTCCGGCTCCTTTCTTCCTTTCTCCGCTGCCTTCCTCCTTCCTCCTCCTCCTCCAATCATCTCACATCTTTTTTACTCCATTCAATGCTTCTTAGTGCTGACAAGGCAGCGGGATGAGGAGCTATAATTAGCGCGCACATCCGCGCTCAATTCAGATTTCTCATTTAATCTCGCCGCAGATTTCTAATGAAGAAATCGGATTGGCCTCTCAATTCCCATCAAAAGATGAGAGAGGTCACATCTTACCAGCCTAGCAACACCCTAGCAACAGAGTAGAGTCCTGACATACTAATTTTCTTGTCCTTCAACTTTAGCTTTACATACTGATCTTACATTTTCTTTAATGGCCCCAATCAGCAGGGCACACACCCGCTTTTTAACATATATTTACTCATTCCCTAACGGCCGTGAAATAAATTATGTGTTTTTTCCTCTCTCTCTCTTTTTCCTTATTGTAAAGGAAATACTGCAGTCGTGGGCAGGTACAGCTGTATGAAATACACAAGAATTGAACAAATGCGGTTTCAGTTAAAAAGCTGTGTTTACTGAGAATGAGTGCATGACCGGGCACCATCTTGAGCGTCATTTGCAGGGTCTGCAGGGCGAGTAGAGCGACAGTTCTGTGTTGACTCCAGTGGTGAGTGCAGCTGTCAGTCCTGAAGTTTCACCTTCATGACTCACAGTCACGTTGTCTATTTTTATACACGTTACAATCGCTGACTTGAGACAGAGCGCGTGCTCATTGTGCTGCGGAGGAGCTTATTGATATTTCAGTCAATAGACTATTGTTAATGAAACATGTGCAGGTCTAATTGCAGAAGCAAAAACAACCTTTTCAAAAGAACATGTCAGAGCGCATCGCTCGTGGTGGGGAAACGCACAGACCCGCAAACACGTGGCAACACTTGTTTAACATCTGACACGAATGAGACCCAGAGGCCCTCTAGTTGAGGTGCAGGGATTGGTGACAGCACATGGAACTTTGCTTGCTTTATTTTTCATTGTGTTCAGCAGATAAATATCTAGAAGGGTTCAGTTGTGCATTTTATATCTGTGTCAGAAGAAATTTACTTCTTTAAACTTACATGTTACTCCTTCCTCAGCAATAGTGGTCCAGAAAACCAAACCACAAACAGGATGCAGGAGAAAAAAAGGGTTTTTTTAAGGTGACTTCAATGTCAGCAAAAAGAAAGAAAGTACTTCATGCTTACAGTATTTTTAAGTCACAGTTGAGGATGGATCATCTTCATCCATACACCAGTAGTCGTGTTCACCACAACATAATGCATTAACGAGTAAAAAGAGAAGCCCGCAGTGAAGTAATGGCCGAGGGCTACCTGTGGTGTCTGTGTGAATCCTCAGGCATCAACAGACCAAACCTCCTTATCCGAGGAGCTGGAAATAACAATGGCTAAACATTTGAATGGATCAAATAAAATGTTGTATTAAGGTTTAAAAAGACATGTATTTTTTTTTTTTTTAACACCCACTCAGATGCCTCATCCCGGCCAACATTTTAGCATGTTACGTGCGAATGGGAGGCCTGTTTTATTCAGCAGAGGGCTGACTCCTCTCTGAGGCAGGGGTTGTGTCACATGGACGCAGTGAAGCTTGCCTGACGCATATAAAAAAATCACTCCACTCACCTCAGGGTGTGTGGTGCATCCAGGCTGTATGGCCTACATGCTCGCTCAAGCAGAAGCCGATGTAGCCTCCGCCCGCGTGGTGCTGCATCTCAAAATTTGCCATTTATCTCAGATGGGTTTTTATAATGTGCTGGAAGAAAATGTAATGTTTTCAGTTTGAGGGTCGCACGGTGGCGATTACAACAGATACTTATTTGGCGCCCAGGAGTTGACCACTTGGAATGGAAATGTTTTCCCCAACAATACACAGTATTCTCAGCAGATTCCACACTTAGATAAACATCTTAGTCTATGTCTGGAAAGTGTATGCTTTAGCTTTAAATAACAAGGAGAAGAGAAGGTTAAACAGAAGCCACAAAGTGAAGAAGGGAGGATATCAAGGGAGGAGGAGGTAGAAGGCATGAATTATTTCTCAGAGAACTGAGTCACCAGTTAAAGGAAAATAAATATGTTTCTATTATTAATCAGTCTGACCTGCATTTTCTATATTTTAGACAGAATAGCTGCATTATAGAAGAGTTTTGACATTTTGACCAAAGTCCATTTGATCTTTGTTCAACTCCTGATACTCAGCCTCAGTTGCTCTGAGTGGGACATTATTGATCTATCAATGTTCAATTTATTCTCTAAACGTGTAATCCTATCTGATCTTTGCGGTCCCCTAAGTAGGTCATACCATCCACTCAGAATGATTTACAAATGCAAATTGGCAAAAGTGTGATGAAAGTATGACTCCATGACAGCTTAATTGGAGAGGATGGATTTCTGTAATCGTAATGTCACATGCTTATCTTCCATCCTCTGGTCCAATTTGTTTGAGCATCAGAACCATAAACTCTGCTCAAACGCTGCCACGGCGCTCCTCAGAACATCACCGCAACTTCTTAAATCCCAGAAGACGTAACGTGCAGATAGGATTGCTTCAACATTGTCTCATACATCGAGTTTGTCGTTGGGAGACCAAAACAATTTGAGCAATTGTTATGTGAACCATACAGTCTGTCAGGGTGTTCACAGTTTGTTATCGTTTAGGGTGGCGTGATGCAAAAGCCCATGAAGGCAGAGGCCACCTTTTGACGTGAGCAGTGCCATCTTTAATCTCTCTCACCGTCTGATTGACAGCAATGACATTTAATGGTTGGAAGGCATTCATTCCAAGCGCTTTGTCTCAAGCTTGACCTGTCATGGTGTCCTTACATGGCCGGTGAAGTGTTCTGAACGTGTTCTGTGATGTTTCAAGCCATCCGTGAGTTTTGACTTTCGACATTTGTTCGTGCCAATGTTGGGAATGTGCGTCGGTCGGGAAAGACACAAAAGAAGTTGGCACCACTGATCAATGTGGTCAGTGGTTTTGACCCTTGGTAACGTACTATTGCATTGTTGCGTCCTCTCCCCATGTTCACGAGAAAAAAAAAACACCCCGTTCAGTGAACATCCCTTTAAAAATAATATACTACCTGTAATTTCCTGTTGCTGTTCTTCCTTTATTTTTTTCAGGATATTTTACTACTATTACCTTATTCGCCAAGTTTCTTCTGGCCTGCACTCACTTTTGATTTTGGGCAGTTGGGGTTTAATCTCAAAAAGGTAACCACAGCCAGATATTTCACTGTCTTTTTCTTTATCCACTTAAAGCTGTCAAAATGAATCTGTATCGCATCAATTTTTCCACTTTTGCATTGACAGGAGCTCAAAGTGATGGCGGTAGTGTAGAGCAGACGTCTGCCATCAAGCATTCATCAGCATTGGCTGAAAAATCTTATCTATAAGAGGAGAATCACATGCTGATGATTAAGCAGTTCTACTCAAGTTAGGCCTCTCGTTCAGTTTAATGTGCAAAGATAACAGAAAGAAGCACTATTTTCTATAGCAACTTGAGCACAATTTAAAAGGATTAAACATCGCTTTGAAGTCCTAAGCGATTTCTTCAACATTAGAGTTGACGTAACAACTGGCCATCCTCAGTTATCGTTCTGACACTTGCGTTGCCCTATTTTATTCACATTCTGACCTGCTGGCTTCGCATCTGTGATTCATACCCGAGGCTCCCTGATTACAGATTCATTTGAGAGCTTCGCAGTGCGTCAGACCTCCTGTACACGGATCACAGGATAATTGGGTACGGCCAATTATTTTGATGCATCTTATGTGATGAGGAAGACGTTGATTCCAGGTCTGCTGGCACTACAAACTAAATCAATATCTGCACAACTGTGGTCATTCTGGAGATGCCTTCAAAGCGCCTGACTTATAAAACAAGGATAAAACGGAGAGAGAATAAATCTGTGTGAAGTCAACAATTGGGACATTACAAATTGCTACTAAAATTGAATACTAACACGATACAGGAAAAATTTGAAAATACTGTATAAATTATAGAAACGGTGGACAACATGCTTCTGTCCAATTAAATTATCTTTTCACTCTGTCAAAGTTAAAAAGTAAACTGAATTACAAGTTATGTTTTTTACATGAGTATGAGAGTTTAGTGTTATAAATGCAGTATCTTAAATATCTATCGCACATGTAACGCATTTGACAACAGTCTCAGTCTCATGCAAGCCACTTTCTATTACATTTTGGACCCTTAATACTTAATTTGTTATTTTTATTCAGATGCTGCCAGGTCAATGCCAGGTCTTGCTGTCACTAGGAGGCTTTCACAGAAAGGACACTGCCAACAGCACCTTGTAAAAAAATGTACCTTGGAGTGCTAATGAATCCCACAACACCCCCACCCCCCACCACTACCCCACTTTTGTCTATTTTACAGTCCAAAAGACAGAACTGACGGAGCAAATGTGTAACTCTGCAAACTTCCGTGTGCTAGTTTTTATCCCCTAATGCTGAACAAACACTGAAAGTCATTTCCTTTGAGCTTCAACTCGAACTTCTGCAAAAAGTGCAAATTCTCAGCTCAGAATGAGCTGTCACTGTGCTGCTGACCAATGGGACTTTTGTTTTAAGGCTTGGAGCAAAAACTGCAGTGTTGTAGTGTTTCGTTTTATTTATTTAGTTCTTTTCCTTGGGAAAAAAAAGTGTTTGCACTGGTTATGTGTGTTTATACAGCTGTAATTAACACACTAAATATCCACTGAATATTTCTAATGTAATTCTTTAACTGCACACAGTTGGTGCTACAGATAAGGTGCATCGTTAATACTTTTTCATTCTTACTCAGCAACAGAGCAGTTCTACCCCCCCAACCTGCATGTTTCCCTCAGAACTTGCAATCATTGTGCTAGTAGTTGACTGATGCTATCTGCAGACATATGTTCCCATCTTGGAAACAAATCATGCCACATCTTCTCTATATGTCTCGCAAGTCACACCATTTACGCTGATTCAGCGAAACACATATACCCTAACACTGACAATGCTGTACCTTCAGGGACCTACAGCGTCACTTGTTTGTTGTGTTAGCATCGCTAAGCTTTAATCATTGACAATTTTTGAGTCAGCATGGATTCACAGTACATTACACAGAATGCTAATTGATCTATGGACCATTTTGATTATATTTCATATAATAAAATACTGTACAGTGTATATATATA
>BJFM01000809.1:63934-78166 GCA_016586285.1 Arothron firmamentum
GGGGGGGGGGGGACGTATTTGACTCTGGATTAACCATTTAACCATTTCGGTTTAAATTCTTAATCCATTTATTGTCTCAGCACCCACTGAAAAGCTAGGAGAGGGGATACCACAACCACGTAACTCCTTTTTTCCCCCTGGAAGCATCAGGAATAAGGAATTACATACACACAAATTGCACGGTTTAATTACCCTAATTAGTGCTTCACTTTTTCTCTTTCATTGTCTTTCCACATTTATGTTACTTAAATGTGAAACGATTCATCAAATTAAATGAATAAATACTTCAACAAATGTCTGGCCGCAGTCATGAATGCAAAATGAATCTTTTTTTTCTCAACTCTCTATTCATTATCTAATAATGATTCAGCCTTGTCTTGATTTTTAAGACCCAGTTTTGGAGTGGGAGCACTCCAATTTAGTGATATTTCTACAGTAGTAATTCAATGTAAGCGTGTACATTTAAAACTGCATTACGCTTTTTATATTTTCAGGCAGTGCTCGTACCACATTAACCTTAAACCTATTAGTTAAATGAAGCAGCACTGCTAAATTGTGACATCTGACAACGTCTGTTTGCTGTTAAACTGAAAGATTTTACCTGGTGAGACATATGAGATGAAGATCATGCTAAAGTTAAAAACAAACACTGAAAATCTCTGTGTCACATAACCGACCATGTTCAGAAATGTCCTTACGTATTAAATATTGTCGTACTTGTGCCCCCAGTTTGTCGTCTGAACCACACCCTCGCCCCACTCAAGCTACGTTAAACTGTCATGCGCCCACATTCTTGCTGTAAAATCCAGCCCAACTCAAGCAAACAATGTTAAATTCATTACATCTAATTTTAGAAAACACAAATACATGATTTCTTTTGGAATAAAGAGATAAAAGAGCACAAGCTAAGCAGCGTTGCATTGACCTTAACTCAAACAGCCCTCCCCGCTTTCCTGCAGCTGAATTCCTGTGCGTTGCTCTCTATTTATTTGAGGGTGTCAAGGCCTGTTCCGCCTTGTTTACTGTTAAGAGGATGAAAATGAGGAGCCAAATAGTTCTCCATTTATAAGCCTGTTTATACATGCTAATACCAGAGGCTGTTTTTGCACCCACAGCAGCACTGCTGGATGTGACTCAATCAACACAACGGTGCCCCCAAACGCGTCTTCATAACCTTAGAAACATGCACAAAGCAAAATGTTGATAGTGGCAATGAGCTGCAAAATGACTTCTATAGATACTGGGCCAAAAGAAATATACCAATTCACACATTTCATTCCTCCTGGATGTTGATGAACAACTGTCTTCTGCAGCCAGAGCAACCGTCACCTCGTCTGAAGTGGTTTAATCTGCTGAGCAGCCTCAGAGGAAGCACATTTCTCAAATGGAAAAGCCACACACTGATATAAGAGGACCGATTTCTGCTTAGCTAGCTGTCACGCCAGGGAACTTGTTACCCGTAACAATACTTATGTCAGATTATATATCACTATTGAAAAAAATTCATTGCATTCGCACCCGAGAAGAACGCTGTAACCCTTACGGCGTTTGGGTGCAAAGAACAAGAAAGTAGAGAAATTAACTTTTGATATTTACTGTTTTCAGGTGTCGTCTTCAGACCAAACCAGAGTTAACCAGAGCTTTAAAAAGACTCAATTCTTCCCTGTAAATTAACCATGGAAAATTTTGAATATGTGCTGGCAGATTTGTTACTCTGGTGGGGAATAAGGAAAAGGACGAGATGAATGACATCATCCCTCCTTTCCCTTATAGACAACAGTGACGTCAGTCCATTCTCAACCATATGGCTTCATGTCCGATCACACACCAGCTCATCTGTCATTCTGATTGCTTCACATTTAGAACTAAAACTTTTTGTGGGAGAAATAAAATTATACAGATTTGATGAGATTTTCATTTTCCACCAAGTCCTGTGGAGACTATAGAAGCAGGAGGAGCTTGTTCCTTTCTGAAGTCTACCACCAGAGGGCGATCTTTCAATGGATTAAGCTATCAAAAAATAAGCAGTACAGGCACGTACTTATAGAATTATGATTACAATTTGGAATGCTTCCTACACACAGACCTTGGTTAGATAAGGCTGATTTTTATTAGAGGTGCCACAGCTTTCACTGTTAGTGCAGGCTTTTTGATGTTAAAAAAAACCAAAACCCCTTCAGAACTTTTGTTGCACTGCAGATGGAAATGTCTGCAGGCCTGTGAATACATCTGCATATTCCAGAGTTGAAAAGTCCACTTGCCCCAGGATTTGGTCAGACTGAATTTCTTCTTGGCCGGTCAAACAAGCGTTTACATCTGACATTATTGACACGGACAGCACCGACGTGTCCGGTAGCTGCCTGAGATGTCCGACTGGGGGGAAAAGCCAGACCACTCTCCTCCTCTGCTATCACTCGGGGGACACATACAGGGTATTTAACTTGAGTTGACAAGAAGGTATGAGGTATGGTGAGAGGGAGGGTTGCATCAGTGCCCCTACACCTGACCAGGACCCCCCTCAGGAGATCACACTTTTTTTGACTGAATGATGATAATATGGTTGGTAAACACTCAAGCCGTGGACCTCCCACGTTGCTGAATTTGAGAGTGACGGGTTTTGACAGGAATTATAAAACCTGTTCATGACCGCTAACACCCAATGGTTCAAAATCTGAGTTTTTGATTTAAGGGAAAAGGTGGAAGTGATTCAAATCACATTTCAGTACCTCCACTGATTCTGTGGTAAACACGGTCTAAAATAGGACATTTTCTTCCCCACACATGGCTGAACTCTGTCTCATGGTATTTCACACGCTCGTGAGCAGCGCAGTGCCTCAAACAAGCGGCTTGTCCAAATTGAAAAATAAATGCGGATGGATGGACGGATGAGGCCAGATCTGCAATACCTCCAGAGCTGTGTTGTGGTTCTTTTTGTCATCCATCTTGATTTGCCACCGCTCTCCATTTGTACACAGTCACTGCGACCTGCTGACGATTACGGCCGCTGTTTTCCTGGGGGAGACGCGTCCGTCGAGCAGGCAGACGGATAAGCGTGACATCCGTGCAGGTTTATTATTTGTGCAGTTGCTCAGAACCCCCTCACAGCTGTGTTTACCCTGGACCCAGGGCTGAGTATAAGGTGGCAGTGCCCACGACTGCAACCCCTCCATCACCCCTTCCAATTTTTCATAACATGCCCTCTGACACTAATAATCCACACAAAAAAAAAAAAAAAAAAAAACTCCTACAGTTGCTTCCCTCAAAGAAACACAATTCACAGCATGATTCAAAGTGGAAGCTTTATTTAAGGGGGATTTAGCGCTAATATTGTGACAGTTCCCCAATTAGGTCGTCCCGGGGTGAAGTCATCAGGAGTGTGGGAGTGCTCCCTGCTCCTCCATGGATGGAAACATTGACGGGATTTTAGAGTTCGTGTGGCTTGGCTGGAGGCGTTTAATTCCAGGACATACATTTAAATTGGTATATGGAGGAACTAGGATCCATATGGGTCTACACACAAACGCCCTGGCCCTCCTGACAACCTAAGGAAGGTTCACATTTTCCCTAAGGTTTGTTTTATGGCTGTTTTATGGAAGGAAGCAGGGAAGGAGAATGTGTTTCATGAAATAATCCCCCCTTAAATGTCAGCCAATGACAGGTTCCTGTATACATTGTTGGAATATATCATTAAGCACATGTACTTGTTCTACATGTTCTACATTTCTGTTTGTTTACTGGAAGCTTGGTGAAGAAATCATACCATATATCCAGAATTTGACTTTTAATATTCGATGTTTTGGCATTTACATACCATACATCGAAGGTCAACCTTCATCACACTGAAACACAAGCAAATGACAAAATCCCAAACTTTTTTGCTGTTCCCCACCTGCAATTCTCTATAGAACTGTTGAAATATTTATCCTGTAATCACATAAATATAACCCTATTCAAAGACCCTTTTCTTTTCTCCACCTCCATTTTCCTCCGACTTTATGATGTCAGATAAATCTGATATCCTGACCGTGGGGAAAGGGCTCGAACTCATCCAATCTGATTCATCTAAACCATATGAAATGGTTAAAAAAGGAAAGCGTTGCGCCCGTCTGTCCTACTGCTCCCTGTCATTGCCATGTTATAAAGCCCACTTCATAATGATCCTATTTTGTGCACTCACTCACTGAAATAATCTGCGCCGAAAGCAAATAGCCTGGAACTGGTGATTGCCTTTGCCAGACGTTTTCTCATTAAATTCTCAGTGTATCAGGCAATTACCAATTCACATACATAGCATTTGAGTTTTAGGGGATAAAAGGGGGGGAAGCGACGGAAAAAGAAAAGGCCAGCTGCGACTGTGGCCGACTATAAATTCACACTTGTCTAAATAAGTCCACCCTGTTTATACTTAAGCACTTTAGTCGGCCCTGTATCCCACAGATAGTAATCCTGTATGTACATTATCCCCTGAGTAGCCCCCTCCTGCGTAGCCCCACTTTCGATTTACGCTAAAACCATCCCTGTCACACCAACACCACCGCAAAAAGTGCCATCAAATTTCACGGAACATTTTGTGCCCCCGCAACTACCGGATTAGAATCTTTTGAGTCGTAAAGTTAATAAAAACATAAAAAAAATAAATAAAAAAAAAGTAAACCTACACAAGTAGTTCAGGCATTACGGTGCTCAGCTCCAGGCCTAAACGGGGTTGGGAGGAGCAGCGGTAGCTAACGTCCAATAGGGACATATGTTGGTGAACATTGTTCATGCTTCACGTTTCATTCATGCTTGTTAACGATGTAAATAACGTGTCAGTTGACATGCTCTGGCCGATTAGCACATATGGATGCATTTTTACGTGTTATTCAGGTCGCATTGGATTCAAGTTGCGGTGGATTAATCACAGTCAGGACAGACTGTAAAGCAGGGGTGAAAGAGTCTCATTTAAATATTAACGAGGCCAGTAAAGATGAGCAACCTAAAGCATTATAGCCTCACGCATGTGAGCTGCACACAAGTGCAGCAGCTCATGTGTGATGGAATACACGTGCTGTTAGACATATGGAAAGTCGATCAACAGGCACTGATGCACATGAACGCAACGTTAACTGGGCACAGTTGCAGCTGGGTAATTTGTTATCTCCATACATGCAAAATAGGTCAAGTTTTGACAACGCTCATGTACAGGTTGGTCTTTCCTCTAATGCGGAACAGCAACACAACATCCTGTGACATGACGTGACAAAACCAAGACTGTGACGAGCAAAGTGAAAAACAGAAAAAAGGGGAAACCATAAAAATAACGGATTCAAAGACCACTTTAAATAAAAAAAAGAAAAAGAAAGGAAGTATAATTAAAAGCCTGCAATAAAAGGGCCCAAATTTAACAAGATATCAGAATCTAACGACTGACATGAAAAGCGTTCGCATCCCTTGCAGAAAGAGCACAAAAATTAATTAGAAACATAACTCATTAAATGATAATTGAGTAAATAAAGGGTCTAAATTAAAATAAGGTAATAATCACATAAGAGCAATTCTTTAAAGTGGGTTTTAAAAAGTAACACTTTTATTATGAACACACGGTCTCCTTTAGATTTAAGGCCTGACCTTGGAGCAGCCTGGGGGGGCCACATCCATGCACGTCACGCTGCAGGATGGCTCTTGTGGGGTCAGCAGTTCCGATAAATAGGTCAGAGCTGGAGCCATGTGAGCTTTAAAAGGGATCCGCAAAATCTCAAAATGGTTCTAAAGCCAACGAAAAGCGGAAGAACGAGGGCCTCCGTTTATGTCAGAGGCGTTTTCTAAAGCCGCAGACACAGTGAACACGGCAGCATAGCTTACGGTTTGATGAACCGAACTTCATATTTTACATCAGTGTCTCAGTAAACAGGCCCACAATGACCTCATTCAGTGGATGAACATTAGTCAAATAATATCCACAAACAGCAGGGTGCTAACCTTTGCCATGCGTTATTTGCATTTTCTTTTCCTTCTTAGGAGCTCTTTTTTTCCCTCCCCTTTTGTCTTTTATTGTTTTTCTACGACCTCAAACGTATCATGATATGCCTCTCTTGACCTTTTCTCCTAGAATCAGAGTCCTCCTTATCTCACCGGGGGCTACGTGGTTAAATAAAGGTTAAATTAAAAACAAGACAATGTTGTTCTTCGCCATCAAATAGCTTCCCACCACCTCATACATAAAGATCTGCATCGTTCCTCCTGGAAGAAAAAAAAAAAAAAAAAAGCCTTCATCACAATCATCCTCTCAGGATCAAATCAGAAAGCGGCCCAAGATGCAAATAGCGAAGGGAACCGTGGCTCCAGTAGGCTGTCAGCTCCGCTCAGGTCTTTATCTTTTTCCCATGTCTTTCCACAGGGAAGACAAGTGGTGGAGGGCCCTGCCCGGCGAAGGCGGAAACGTCCGTTCTAATATCCTGTCTGGAGCGTATGCCTGCACGTCTATCTGTGGATCTGGCTGCATCTGGTGCGGGGAGGATGCAGCCGCACTCGTATCTGATGTTCTCCACGCTCTCCCTCGCCTCCTGCATTCAACACGGAGGAGAGCAGCGGGGAGGAGACCCGTCTTCAGGGAAAATTGAGAACCGTAGGGGGAGCGATCCAAAGAGTGTCAGGTCATTGGCCCTCAAAATTTTATCATATAGAAATAACAATAGTTATACTATCTAAAATAAAATATTTCATTTTATATACACATTTATCATACATGTAACAATAACTACATAAACTTACATAAATATACACACATGTAAAGCTGAACTGGTCTTTGTATGTTTGTGTGTGTTAAAAAAAATATACTCCATTTTTCATTAAATTGTATACAAAAAATGGTTAAATAAGAATTGGGCCACTAATATCTTTAAATAAATTAATTTAATCGTGCTCAAAAGGATATTTTAAATTTCAATTTTTCCAAAAGATTTTTTGTTCCTTATTTGATTTGATCTTAATGTTGTTCATTTTTACCTTTGTACTTTTAATAGACTGAGTGTTTTTATTATGTACTAGGCAGTCCAGTGCAAATCTGCTCGTCTCAGGAAACAAATATATGTAAAATTTTGTTATCACGGTACAGTAATGCTAAAGAAAACTCCAGAAGTCCCTCAAACAAGCTGGATTTACTGCGGGGAGAAAACCTCCTTCGTGGCACCGCTCCATTTTTGCCTCGCTTGACCTTCTCCTAAAGTACAGGCTGTGAGGTTTTCCCTGCTTTTAAAATAGTCTCTGCTAAATTCTAAACTACACTGAGCCATTCGGACAGTGTTTCTTCTTTTCCTGCTAACACTGGCACTTTCACCTCACCCTTCACTGCATATTATATGGACAGAGTGGCAGAAATATGGCTCAAGGTGTGCACCGGCAAAACAAGAACACGTCTGTGCCTGCAGAGTTTTAGGTGTGAAAAAATAAGCAAAATCGAGCCGCAGGGGGGAGTTGCCTTTTTTTGTTTGTTTGTTTTTTTAACAAACACACACAAAGAGATCTAGCGGAAATGTCAGGAGACGAGGCGTAAAAGTTTGACTGAAAGTGTGATGTCCAACAGGAAACTGAGAACAAAATAGTCAAAAATAACAACATGAGTTAAAATGGCTGCTGGAGTCTGTGTTTGGGAGTTAAGACACACTTCTTCCTCCGTCTTTCTGAGGAATCTAAATATCATTATCATTTTTAAGATTCAGTAAATTTATGGGAGGGGGGCACCACAATCATACATTATAAACATTTGGCGTTCTCGTGGCACCAGTGCACTCTGGGAATCCGCTCACATGCGATAGCAACTGTGGTCGCAACTACACAACTACAGCCGCATAACCCCCCCCACACCCATGCCCCGTTTACTGTCCTATGCCGATATTAAATGACGTGATTATCAAGCATGAAGTCAAAACAAAATTAAGTGTGCCCCATGACCTGTGCCGTGAAACTTTACTCCAAGTCTGGGGGTGGTCGGGGGGGGGGGTTTCAGGCCTATGGTTGGGGTCTCTACTAGAAAATAAAAACAAAACAAAAAGAGACCCTGGATCACAAGCTTGGGGTGCAGAGTGCAGCTGCCCTGCTAATGAGATTTTAAAATGGGTCATAATACCCCCTTAAATGGCCCCTACATGGAGAATTATGTGTAATGTGTTGATTTATTCAGAAAGGGGGGACAAAAAGGAGTGTGTGTTTTGTGTGTGTGTGTGTGTGGGGGGGGGGGGGGGGGTCAGCATATGTATTTGCGCATCTGTGTTTTTATTGTGGTCTATTTGACACAACAATGGCCTGCAGAGAGGTCGACTCTCAGCAGCCCGCACGCTGACAGATGACGGAGCTTCACCTTCATAGATCAGACAGGCAGCAAAAAAATGAAGTTAGCGTTCCCATTTTTATTGGTTTATTTCATCTGGATTTCAGGATAGCTGTTCCCCGTCTCATTTGATGTCACAGGTAGATGGAAACATCTTTGGGACACATTCCATTAAATCCTAATCAGGACAGTAAATGGTGCTAAAGTCAGGGTGAATTAAACATTTCAGCGGTTTGCTCGTGCTGAACGTGACAGGTTCACAGCCTGCACGGAGATCTGGTGATGAGTTCAAGTAACCAAGTAAACCTGGAAAACCCACAAAAGGTCTTTACATTAAAACTATGTGATATGTTCATGGTGTGAAAGAAAGAAAGAAAGAAAGAAAGAAAGAAAGAAAGAAAGAAAGAAAGAAAGAAAGAAAGAAAGAAAGAAAGAAAGAAAGAAAGAAAGGCCAGCTGTGGCTGCTGCTAACATGCCTGCTTGTTTTGTTTTTGGGTGCGTGTGTGTGTGTCTCTGGTCTGTGGGTGCACCTCAATGCGTCAGTGTGCGCGTCGGACAAAAAAATGACTGTACGCGGCCGCTGAAATGAGACTCTGTCCGTGTGTGTGTGTGTGTGTGTGTGTGTGTGTGTGTGTGTGTGTGTGTGTGTGTGTGTGTGTGTCTGAGAGAGACAGAGACAGAGTGTTACGGCCCTGTCTCAAACCATCTTTTGTATGAGCAATGTATGCTCTTTGTGGGGGAAAATTGAAAAACATTAGCATTATAAAGGGCCGCCTCACTGATCATGTGACATGTTACTGGAAAAGCGCGCAGATAGAAAATGACAGCCACTCCACACGCGCACGCGGAAATCAGCGAGTGCACCGGTGCTATCAGAGAGAGGGGGCATTGAGAGCTGATCAGAAATCACAGGGAAGCTTGGGTCTTGTCATTTGTCTGAAGGGGCGCTGTAAATATATAAACTACCGTGTGGTGCCATTTTCTTTGATCTCTTTTGATCTTTTTGATGTGGCTGTAATTTGCGTGTACGCAGGAGTGGTTTGTGCATGCGTGCCTGTGTGCGGGTGTTGGGGGGGTACTCAGGCGTCTGTGGGCCTCTTTAATTAAAGAGTGCGTCGGGGCCAAGCTCGTGTTTTTAAGATCCAATTTCAAAGTCAAAGTCATGAAGGGCTCGTTTTTTGGGCCAGGAAACGTGTCGGTTTCTCCGCAGACCCTAACCCCCCTTATGATAGACAAAACAGCCTGGCGGGTCGCTGCAGGGATGATTTTTTTTTCTTCTTTTTTTTGTGCGGTCGAACGGTGGGAATCGAACAAAGAGTGCGCTCTCATGCGTCGTTGTGTGACTCTCGAAACGATTCGGCGTGACGGTCGTGCCGGGTCTTTATTTAATGAAGTGGTGATTTGGGGAAGGGACTTGTGGGGGGATTTTCCATGCTGAGATCGACATCACCCCCTGGCGGAAGGACAGACAGGTATATTTGATTTCATCGTTATTATTTGATCCCATCATGCCTGAAGTCCACTTCTAAACCAGGTCAAACGTTATAAAATGTAGCCTCGGCGCGGTGATGACGCGTTAGAAAAAAGTCACCATTTGCGTGCATGTTGTGACAGTGACCAATGATTTACTGCAGTTGCAGCCTGACATTATCAGGCCACTGTGACGCACATTTGTTTCATAACCATACTTGTATAATTCTGCTGTTTTAAAAAGTTAGCATGATGGAGCCTGCACCACACAAGATCTGCTGGCCCGCTATTATACATTAATAAAAATTAGATTATAGCATCATTATTGTTGTCTTTTTAATAAGGATATGTCCTCTTGGCTGCAGAATGCAGAAGATGAAGGCGTTCCAGCGGCCTTTGAGGTGTCAGGGCGTTTCCTGTTACACGCGTGAGTAAAGAGTGCGATGCTGCCCTCTAGTGACAGATATCATTATAAACAACTGCACTTCACCTCTGACCTGTTGTGTAAATATCACAACGGTTATGTTAAATAAACATCTATATGTTATTTTTGCATCAGTTGAATGTAAATGTAAGATCTGTCGTGACAAAAACATCACTCTTTTGGAAAGAATGTTTTTTCTTAACAGAATCACAAAAGTGATT
Organism: Arothron firmamentum; assembly: GCA_016586285.1. Lineage (NCBI taxonomy): Eukaryota > Metazoa > Chordata > Actinopteri > Tetraodontiformes > Tetraodontidae > Arothron > Arothron firmamentum. The sequence continues at coordinate 74,355 of BJFM01000809.1, forward strand.
TCAGTAGAAGCGTAGGCCTATGGGGCCTTAGACTTTGTATAAATATTTTTTTTAATGTAATGAAATCATAGTAAGCAGCAAACGTAGGGTCAAGAGATGCATTCAAGAGTACAGATGTTTTCCCCTCAACAATTTTGACTTTTGACAGAAAATATTAAACTGACAGCTCCAAATTGATTTTTCACAAATTTGTTAAAAAAAGAAAAAAAGGAAAAGAAATTAGTGAAATTACCGCAACAAATTTTCACAGAAACTGGTTAAATTGATGCAAAAGTAGTCAGACATCATATTAAATATGAAGAAAATCTCTAATAATTACTACAATTATAGTATATTAGTATATGAGAATAACAAATACGATATAATTTTTGGTGTAATTTAAACAATTACATCACCTTAAATTGATTGGATTTTAATGTTTGAATATTCAAATGGATCTTTCGAGGCCGTATATATTACATCTTTTTGATTTTTGGCTTATCTGCAGCATGATATACATCAAGTGCAACATTGGAGGTCCGACTCCCACCTCAATCTTTGTCCTTGAGCAGAATGTCCTTGAGCAAGGCAGTGGAGCCCTACCTGCTCACTTTAAGATATAAATAAGTCGGTGGAGCGACTCGGAGCCAAAACGACACAGAAGCATGATCCTCCACAAGAAAATAGATGTACGTCACACTTTTATTCCCAGCACCCATCCTCCCGCTCACCAGTCACCAGACAGCACAGCTATTGTCTATGATGGGTGGGGGTAGAGGGGGGAGACAGATGAGTGTCAGGGCGCACCACGCCACTTCACCTTCCCTCTCCTTCAGCCTGACAGGGCCTGAATTACAGTAAATGATAGTCCTCCCCGGCCACAAAACCATTTGACCCGCCACCGTCTTTCCTGCTCCTCCACCCTCCACCTCCCCACCCTAATGGGTCCCCGATGGGTGGCCAAGCTCCCTTAGGACACAGCTCGTAGAGAGGGACAGTCTGTTTGAGGAAAAAGAGGGATAGAGGCGATTGGATTATGAAGCAGGGCAGCACAGGCTGCAGGATGGAGAAGTGTGTGGAGCATATAGAGATTTTCTGCAGCAATTCAATAAATATTGTTACAAATCAACATTTTAATGCAACGAAGCGCATTTTCTCCCCCTACAGGACATACATAAACCTGTGTAATCAGTATTTCATGTAGGAGTGCTTAAAAATATCATTTGAATTGGGGCAAATGCTGAAACACTCATGCAGCGGCTGTGAGCAGATGCTGAACACTTCATGACTTCATCACCGCTCTTCTTTATCACAGCCAACTCTGCATCTGATTGGAATGCACACATAATCGGTGAGGTTTGGTGAGGAGGAAGATTGTTCAGTGAGTGAGCTGTCAGTGACCCGTGACTCTGCCTCAGTTCTGTAGGGAGTTTTCATTTGCTGTTTTTTGTGCATGAGTGTGATGACTGATAGGAACGCTCATGGACACTGGTACTGTCACTGTAAATTCTTCAGGATCGTTTTTATCAATATTCCTGTTTAAAGAATCATATCACATCATGTCTATTTGGGGCTGTTCTTTTGGAAAATGTTTTTTTGGGTTTGCATTTGTATTTTTCCAATTTGTCACTAGATGGCAGTATTATGCCGATGTAAATCATTGTCCATGCTGATTGTTTACGTTTTTAATGTAGTAAAATCCAACAAAATGAGATCGAAAGTGAAGGATTGTACATTTTTGTCACTAATTATGAGCGATAAAGATTTAACATGAGTGTTAAAATGTTTTAAATCGAGTTCAGTCGTAAAATAGATGAAACGCTTAAATGCGCAACGAAGGATTTAATTGTTCTTATAGATGTTCTGTGAACTGTGAGCAAATACCTCATCCCCAAACACGGGTCTGGTTGGTCGCGGCTTCATGAGCAGACCTGTTCTACCAGGCAGATGTGTAGAACAGGTGTTTTACTGGGCTCCTCAGTTTTTCCCCTCTTTTACTGGTGACAGGGGAGATGCAAGCCTGGAAACCAGTAAGGTGAAGTCCCCAAAGCCCTTAGAACCTGCGAGTGCACCCGAGGCCATATATCAGCCTCTGTTCACACGGTCCCCCTGCTGCGTGTGCCTGTGTGTGCGTTTGCATTTCCAAATTTACTACTTACTGTATGTATTGTTTTTAACCAATGAGGAACTCCTTTAATCCAGACGAAGTTCCATGTATAGGTTATTAGAATATTAACCTGCTCCAGTTCTGACACTGAGAAACAAATATCAAATGTGTTGTAATAAAAATAGATCATCTGACAGCAGTTCTTGTCATAACAAGTTAAACATTTATAACAGCAACCTGATGACTTTCACAGTTTTGGGTTCAGACTTTAGCAGCTGCCCTGCATACACTTTGATTTATAAGTGACATACTTAAATACATCCCTTTGTGTATATGTCTTCATAAAGGATTTCCTGTATTTTATTTTTAATACCCTAAAATGAATCCAACTTATTTCAGGGGCCTTTGCGCTATACATTCTAAAGAATTTTGTTTAAATTCATTCTTTTTGAAATTTTCTTTTCTGTCGACCACAAAGAAAAGAGGAATTTATGACCACAGAATTTGATGAAACGAGTGAATAATCTGATGCTCTCTGGACAAAAATACCTGATAAAACTGTATTCTCCTTTCAGGCTTGACGATTTTCTGTCAACTGTTTAGTTAAGCTGAGGCGCACCGATGGATTAATTTTGATTCAAATGAATCCCCCACACACAAAAGATATCCTCCAGGCCTGAATCAATGTTGCACGATTGAGAACGAGTGAGTGGATTTTCTTCGTCCGGCTTTTAAAATGTCTTCTATAGAGAGAAGAGCTCTGCACAGCATTCTCATTCATTCCGTTTATGTGCCAACTTCTACAGAAATATGGCAACAAACAGCAGCATAAAGGACTTTTTTTTTTTTTTTTTTAGAAAAAAATTCAAACACATGTTTAATAAAAGCAGCACTTGATGCTTTGAAATTAACTAGGATGGATGATGGCTCAAATATCGACTAGGGAACTCTTTCTTATTTGCGGCAAATGAAATATTGGATTAGTAAAACCTATAAAATCCTTTGTTATGTGAAGAAACATTACTTTATCTTTGCAAAAGGAGCAAATATTCCCAGCCAATGGGGAATATTTTATCTCTTTGTGACCTTTTGATGAGGCTACTGTTGGTTGTCACTGATTATGTTTTTGATTTCACAATGATAAATGCTCTGCCGCCTTACATTCTCCCCCCTTCCCCCCTCACTGTTTTATCCCACTTTTAAAGCTTTAATCTGAATTCATTGGATGGAAGCGTCCACCGACTTTCAGAGAATCTCGAGCCAGACACACGACCGAACGCTTCTGCATTTTAAATAATAGCCAGGCAACTTTCAGGGTGGGATTTCTGTCAAGCTAAGGAAAAACAAGCAGAGAAAGGAAAAAAGGAAGAGGAAAAAAGAGTTAATATTTGACATCAGTGGTGGGAACGGCTTTTTTGCAAACAGTTGGGATGTTTTACAGCTGGATTTTATTCCCAATTCCAGCTAAATTAAAGGTTGTCACTCACTGGCTCTGTGTGATTTCTTTTTTTTTTTTTTAAGAACAAAAAGAGTGAAACTGAAGCTGAGAAAGTTTGAATGTTTTTCTATAAATTGATGTCAAAATAAAGTATGTGTGGTTAAAAATTTTCCTCCACCATGTTAAATCCTTCAAACTCAAACTGTATATAACACTGCCCATCCAAACTGTTATTCCGTGTGTGTGTGTGTGTGTGTGTGTGTGTGTGTGTGTGTGTGTGTGTGTGTG
>BJFM01000809.1:82650-100586 GCA_016586285.1 Arothron firmamentum
ACACACACACACACACACACACACACACACACACACACACACACACACACACAAACACACAGGACCACAGCAGTTCAAATGGAATTCCTGCAGCCTCTAACCCAAATGGGATCAGAGTCAATTGATGCCCCCCCCCCACGACACCCATGCGCTCCATTACAGTGAATTAATTTGCCTGCATATCAAAACACTATTAAAGGACTGAGGTCAGAGTCAGATTGGAGGTCAAAACACTATTGATTTTGGATGTCACTACAATTACTAGGCGATGTTAAATGATCTCAGTTGGATCATTTAGAGACGGCACGAGCAAATAATGCAGTGAAACTCAACAAAGATTCATTAATATCAGACATTTATATCAACTGCTTCATACATTTGCCTTTGTTTTCTTCTAATATTGGCTGATTATTTAAAAAAAACAACAACATTTTCATAACGACACAGAACGTTTTATGGTGTTTTGACACCAATCGCCTGGACTTTTAATGAACAACAAATGACTGAAGTGGAATGCTGCAAATCTGATCATTTTTGCCTGTCAGCATGAGCCCACATATAGGATAGAAGCAAGAGAAGAAAAAAAGTTGCTTTGCTTACTTACCTGCCAGTTTGGAAGCCTATAATTAGAATTTGACCGCCAAAAGGGTGAGTCACCTATTGTTCTCAAGGAAGTAAGATGATGATGGTCTCTGCTTCGCTCCAGTGTTATGTAATGAAGTTTTACTTTTTGGAAAGCTGGGGTGGCAAATAAACAACATACAAGTTCCTACTCTGACCTTGGTTTTCAATACCTTTAATCCTGAAAATGTAAACAATTACGACCCAAAGGCAGCCTGTGGCTAACTCCTGCTAACATATCAATAATCAATAAAGATTTTAAAGCCAGAACACAACATAAATAAACCTTTCTGTCACATCCCAGAAACGTATATTTGCCTGTTTATTTGACAGAGACAACAATAGAGGGCATTTGTGTCACACGCTCATTGTGCTTTGTTGCCATGGCTGTAAACATGTCATGTGCCAATTCTTAGAAACCTGATGACGCCACTGCGCCTGCTCAAAGGCACGCGATCAGAGATTCACTGGAGTTAGATCTCCCCTCGCCTTTAAAAGCACATTGTCTTTTCAACTTACAGAGCAGTAACAGCTAAGGAAAAGGTTCCTCTATAAACACAGTCTGTGTTTAACAAGATGGCTCCCAGTCACTGATGTTCGCCTCTGATGTCAACGTTTTTGTGCGGCTTGTCCCTTTTCCTGGTAAACACTGCTGTACCTGACGCCTTTCCCCAGCATGGGGATAGTGGCACGGGATCCTCAGGATGGGACGTAAGCGCTTTCAGCACTTCCTCGCACCCCCCACCCCCACCCAACCCAGAAGTGGGACTGTTTTATTGCGAGGCCTGGGTGAGTATAAAAACAAACGGGGGCCCAACTGGCAAGCTTTGATCTCCCGTTTCCTGGTCCATTATTTACGTCTGTTTCTCACGAAGCTGTTTTTTTTTTTTTTTTTTTTTGCCCTTTTCACTTGATTACTAAACGCTTCCTCACACATTTTCAACCTGACCTCTAGACAATGTTCCTACTTTAATGGTTTCTTCTTTCAGGAAGCTATAAAGGACTTTTGAGCCCCCCTGCCCCCCCGCCCATTTTTTTATTGATTTTGATAAACCAGCAAAACAGATGTGAATTATGTTTCTGCGAGAAATTTAATAAACATAAAATGCCTATATGCTACAAATGTTTTTGTCCAAGAACTATTTTTGAGCCCGCATCATCCAAGTCGCTGTGGTTTGAAATTAACAGTCAGTTTCTAGACCACCTCTGAGCTATAGGTAGCAGAATGTAAAGAGGAGAAAAGGAGGAAAGATTGTTTCAGAAAAGACCAAAAAAAAAGAGAAACCTGGAAAATCAAGCCAGTTGCAATTTTCAGCAGTAATTCAGCTCACCACAGGTCTTTGCAGCAGGTCTCTCACCCTGACCCATGTGCTCCACCAGCTCAGCAGATAGATCAAAAAGCCCTGTCCTCAGTGGAAACCACAGCACTGCTCAAGCCAAAGCTGGTAGATGTCATTAGGGACCCGAGGACCCAGGGTCATGGCACAGCCTAGTTTGTGTCCCACGCTGAGTTTGATGTATGATGTCTTGAGATATTTTTGGTCAGTGCTGCACATAAACACAGATAAAATCTCTGCGTAGTTGTAGTTTATGGCTGCATGGCTGGTTGGTGTCTGCTCGATAATGCATTCTCAGCCAGCGGTTGTGTGTTTGTACTTGCTACATATTGAAAATGTACATATTTGGGAAGTGAAGACATTTTAGCTGATCCACACAACTTCAAAGGCCTTTTGGAGGGTGAACACTTGGTTTTAAGTTTGGGGTTAGCATTGGGTTGGGGTTAGGGTTTTAATCACCAGTACAAGATGGCAGCACCTCTATTCCAAGCTATATTAGTTTGACTTCTGCAGACTGGGAGGAGGGAGCAGAACTTCATCCCGCTTTATTTATGTCCCTGTCGTAAACTAAAGCAGACATGATGATGCTTATATTTATAGTTCGCATTAGCGATGAGTGACGTTCAGCCTGTTTTGTCTGGTTTTCTCTGCCAGCAAAGACACAGGCTGCTATCATGTCCTGATGACCAGATCTCTGCTTTCAGGTGACGACACTCTCTTCTTCTTGGATTTAGCGGTGGGACATAACATTACTGTAGGATGAGAGCTGCAAGGAACATTGAGAAGACAGCAGGTGTTTCCTGCAGGAAACATGAAAGTAACTACAGTTAAGTGATTCAACAGCATGCTAAAACCAGGCAGCCAGAGCGAGTTTCAAAACAAACCTACAGCAGTCTGTCTGCTCCAATAGGCTGTTTTATAGTTGTCCCCAATCAGCCAGTCATCTGTCATTACGCCTTTTCTTGCATCCGCCACTCTGGTTCCAGTATCAAAAGCACTTTAAAGCACCAATGGAGAGGTCGGTCTTGAGTCGTGACACGCACTTGTCACAAACACGCCATGAGTGAAATAATTGGATTTTGTTTGGGGGCATTCATTACAAGGAGAGATCCTGTGTGGGGAGGGGACCAGACATAAAAGGGCTGAGAGGGTGAAAGCGGCCGAGGGCCAGGCAGATAGAACGAGCAAGATGGGAAAGTGAGTCCGGCCAGCGCATGTTTGAAAGCTGCAGTTGGGACCCTGATGACAGAGTGGTCTTTGGGAATTTAAGAGCAAGGGCCCAGAAGTGGGCGTTTCCCCCCGCAGAGGAATGGGCCAGGAAGGAAGGCTTTGGCTTTCAAAGCATCCACAGCTTTATTTATATTACATATTTTCATCACCGGGACTCTTTCAAAGGGAGGAGAGGACTGCTTTCCGATTTCCAATGCTTTGGCCTCTGTCTTTTATTTCCCTACTCCGTCTCTGACAATGTCTTTGCTTCCGGAGCGACGCTCACCCGAGGTTTGCATGTAAAGACTCTGCTCGCTACTGAAAGATGTATTCAGAGTGTCGCAGAATGTGGAAAAAGCCACAGGAGGTTGCAGGATTGTTTTGGCTCACCTGTTTTCCAATGTGGTTCCACAATTACGGGAGGAATAACTAAGAGAACAATGGCACCTCAGCCTTGGAATAACTGCATGATGAAAGGCATGCTGCTGAGATGTCAGCTATTTTTTAGATGGTTCCACGTGTTCTCTGGCTCTGATTACCACCAATGACAGTTCTGCTTGTCAGCACTCATATTGTTTTAGTCTTTCAGGAAGAACAATTCAAATCTTAAATAAAATCTGACAAGTGAACTTTAACTGGTAAATCCTTCATACTTCGGGTGCTGGCTTGAATAGTAGGAATTTACAGCTTCTATATAGCATGTTAACTTACTTTCAGATGTGCTGGAGTGAGGCCTATTGGACCAGGGAACTCTTAAAATCCTTCAGCCCATCCCTCCAACAGTTAACCCCGGCCATGCCACCAGTGGCATCATTAACCATCGTTAGTCCGAGACAGCTACTGATAAATTAGTCATCCATCAAAGGCTCCCGTATCATCTGGAGGCCCCTGGTCATTATTGGAAGCAAACAATTGTGTCACATGTTACCCTGTCAACCTGGTGCCTCCTCTCATCTGTGTGTTCTCCTGGGAATGGACAGAATGCCAGAGCCAATAAGGACACGTGTCTCCAGGGAATTCCAGGGAGGAGAATTCTTTTATATACTTCAGAACTTCAAAAGACTGGGAACATATGTGAAATGTATGTGAAGAGCTAGAGATCATCCAATGATTAGGAATATGATATTCCCAGAGGATTCTAACCCACAACCCATGGCAGAAATATTGTAACAATCTGTTCAAATATAAATATATTTTGAACTCTTGGCAGCTGAATGAATATCTAAGGAGCAAACATCATGTTTCAGATGGTGCCCTATCACCAGTTTGTAGACGATGTCATGGGAAGACGCTGTGTTTGAGCCTCTGTAGACTACTCCCGAGACAAATCCCTGCTGGCGCGATGCTTAATTAATTAAGAGAGGGGTGCCGATTGCCCCCAGGACTCTTGGGTAATCATACAAAGCAAATTACAGCATGTTGAGCTGTGGGCTGGGAGCCGCTGACGCTGTTGTCATTGGTGATTAATTTTTACCTGTCACCGCTGTGCATGTGTAACCTGTCACGAATAATCTATTTGTCACTGTATGTGTGTGTGTGGTGTGTGTGTGTTAGCGAGAGAGAGAGAGAGAGAGAGAGAGAGAGAGAGAGAGAGAGAGAGAGAGAGAGAGGTTTAAAACATTATCCATCTATTCTTAATGTAATTTCTGTTCTTAACTTACTAAACCAGCTAACATTATTAGCTTATTTTTAGTCTCTTCAAGTTTTTGTTACTGGTAATTAACAGTAAAATATTCTTTGTCTTTATAGAAAAAGGAAGGGGAAGAGAAACAATGAAGTTTTAGTCTTTAAAACCACAGTGATGGTTGTTTTGTCCCTTTTTGACATCTCATATTAGAGAACAGACTCACCCCAACAGGTTTCTTCAAAGGCCTGTTTGAGGGTGAAGACGGGGTTAGAATTGCATTGAGGTTAGGGTTAGGGTTAGGGTTAGGATTAGGATTAGGGTTAGGGTTGAGTATAGGGGGGTATGCTGGGATTGTTAGGGTTAGGGTAAGGGCTGGGTAATACATTATGTCTGTGAAAGTCCTCACTAAGATAGAAGTACAAGGGTGTGTGTGTGCGTGTGTGTGTGTGTGTGTGTGTGTGTGTGTGTGTGTGTGTGTGTGTGTGTGTGTGTGTGTGTGTGTGTGTGTGTGTGTGTGTGTGTGTGTGTGTATGTGTGTGTGTGTGTGTGTCAGGCAGGAAGCACCACCATGTAAACAAGATGGTGATGCCTGATAAAAACAAGTGACAATGCCGATGACAAACGATTTATAATGTCTTGGGAGCAGGCGGGCGGGGAGGCCTGTGAGGAAGTGTATTGATTAGCCTTATTACCCAAAGCATCCGTCTTAGAAGAGGTGAGGGGAGGGCGGAGGACTGGGAAATTAGCTGGGCTCTTCCACCTTTAAAGAACTGATTGCTACTGGAGCTTTGGGAGGAACGAATGGCCCCTGTTTGTCTAACATCACCCCCAACACACACATACACACAAACACATTGTACAACATTTCTTTCATATCTCATAAGAGATTTTTTTTAAATTTAGGTGGAACTGTGCTTTTTTTTAGTTATTACACGTGTACGCAGCAGGATTAAGCAAAAGTTTATCTTTGGTCACTTTGTCATCTCTCTCTGACAGACTTTCTGCATCTCATCTACATCAACAGTTTAAAGGAACACAACATTTCCACCACAGCCTTAAGTCCCGGGAAAAATAGGATTTGACATGTCTAAAATATGTCAGAACATGCAATTGCCTGCAGCATGTATCATGGTAAAAAGATGATTAAAAAATAAAAAACATAAAATACTTCCTTTTTCCCTGTCCTGATTTTCAAATACAGATATTTTCAGTTGTGTTAAATATTATTGTTGCGAATACACCAAAGGAGCTATGTGATTGTTTTGATAGGCTGAAATAAAAATGGAGAATTCTCCCACAAATCAAGACTAATTAGTGTAAATTCTGCAGCATCCCTTCCATGTTTTTTTTTTTTTTTTTACACCTCCTCTCTACCATTTTAATCACTTTTTGCTGTGATGATGGCCTTTACTGTGCTTATCGATGAAACGGCTGCAATTACTTAACTCAATATTTCTCACATTAGTCGGCCTTAGAAGCGTTTCCCAACTCCATTTATCTACATGGCTTTTTAAACAGCATAAAAACGGCTTCGTGGTGCATTCATATTTTATTCCATAGAGAAGCTGCCTGGCCGATGGGCTGCCAGTAAATCCTAACACTAAGTAGGGGTAATGGCCAGACGAGCACGGACATTACTGATAAGGAAGTCTGTTTCGAGTGAGGAAGTAGTTTCTTTCTCCTCCACAGCCGAACTAAAAGATTAATCCACTCAATTACCAACATCTCTGTCAAGCAGCTGATAAATATGGCAGTACTGTTTTCTTCGGCTTTCCCTTTATTTTATTTTTTTTTTAGGATATTTTCACAGATTCTGCATTTTTCACTCAACAGAAAGGGAAAATTACTTCTCTGAAGTGCTGAGATCTCAGGTCTTGTGTGGGTCACTGCAGGTTTGACTGTCTCTGGGATACAGAAATGAGGTCGCTTTTTTCCTGCTGTTTCACCAAATTTTCCAGAAAGGTCAAAACATCAGTTTTAGTCATCCAGTTTTCCTAGCTACCCACCAAACATCAGTTTGTGTGCCTTTCTGAGCACCAAAATCAGAAAAATAATCTTTGAGTCTCTTATTTGAAAACTTTTGCCTGATTTTACATTGAACGCACTGATAATGCTCATCCGATACCAATTACATGGGAGGACATCCTCTTCAAGGCATGCTGATTCATATTCCTTCCCCACTTAAGGGAGGTAAAAATCATTAATTTTTTTCCTTTGATTGCATTATTCTCGGTTAAGAAAAGCCTGGTTCATTAAGGTACTCAACGTGGAGGGAGTGAGAGAGCTGCTGTGTTAGTGGGATCAATCAATAGCCATATTCCCCTCACCTTACTGTAAACGCACTAAAGTATTTATGAATTAATTGACTTCCTTTGGCCAAATAAGCAGCCTCTCCTGAGCTGTGGTGTGGAGGTCACAGACACTCTCGGTAATAAATAGAAAAGAGGGGGTTGGTGTTTACCACAGATTAAATTCTTATTAAAAGACAAATGATGGGATGGCTTGTCTATTTTTGTATTGTTTCTATGAATTACAGTTATGGCCTCATTTTAGTAGCCTCATTTTTAGTATGTTGCTCATTTTTTTGGTGCATTTCGTGACTATAAACATCCGCAAATGCATTATTAAGGGTGGGTTTTTTTTGTTTTGTTTTGGTTTTTTGTTGTTTTGTTTTTTTTTACTGCAGGGGCGGATCCATTTCCTTATTTATTTATTTATTTTCATGGAATAGTTGGGTGATATGCTCGAGGAGCCTGCTGATGGAAAAGCCTGGCGATTTTGTGGATGGATTGGTAGTTGTGTGTCACAGAGATCCATTGAGTTTTGGTGAAGGTCAGTCCCATTGTGGCCAAAGACTGTAATAACCGCGGTGACAAATTGAACACGAAGGAGGAGTGTATCTTTAATGCCTGCACTGCTTCGCCGCCTGTATCACTGAAGTGTTGCAACGAGCGAGAGACACATTTTAACCCTACGATGAACAAAGATGCTGCATTATTGGCCTCGGCAGGCTGCCTCTCTCAGCCTTGAACAGGACACTGAACGCTGCTGTGTTTGCTAAGCTTAAAAGGACTCGGATTTAAATCAGTAGCCTCGGAATCTGAGAGAGACAGTGGAAGGACCTGTCACTGCTGAAATCTTTTCAACACTTTGGTCCCTTTCTGAAAGTAGTGTAGATCGAGATAACTGGGTTGGAAATGTCAGACAAACTCCACTTTTTTGTTTCACCAACCATATTAGGAATGCGCTATAGCCAAATTCGCCATCAGCCATTTACAGCCATGTCCCCGGATACTCGTAAACACGATGCAAATGCTGACCAGGTGCTCGTGGCCAGGATAAAGCTGCATGCCGGGCCACGCAGTTGATATACTGCAGCGCTCTATTGTGAAACTCAGCCAGGACTTGGAGAAATGCCGGCGCCATCACAGCGAAACGCACGTTCACATAAACCATTGGGTATTTTAAAATGTCAGAAAGTGTTTTTCCACAGAGTGAGTGGTCCTTTTTTACCATCTACACTGATTTTGTGAACGGAAATGTCAGTTATTCGAAGAAATCCAAAGCAAACAACAAAAGAGCAACAACAATAACCTAGCACATTCTGAGGAGGTTTTCTGAAAAATGAGGTAAAGTCCAGAGTCCACTGTTAAATATTTTATGTGTATGGTTCCCTACTTTTTGTTGGGAATCATAGTATCCACTGGCAGTCTGCCCTGGAAGCTGTCTAGAACATGTGATGTCACTAAATTCAGCTTTTTTTTTTTTTCTTTTTTCTAACCCTCTTTGGCAGGGGAGTCTCCTTAACACTTGGGTGGTATTAGACAAGGAGGGAGGGCACATACATGTTTTTTCTTTTTTTGAAACGGGAAACATGTTGAACAAGCTTCTTCCCCTTCCACGGTCTAGCAACCATAGAAGGAGAACAGTGGAACTAACCGCCCAGTAAAAACATTGTGGTTTGACCACCACTTATGAAGCTACACTGAAAATTAGGAGATGTTGAAGAGGTGGTGGAGGGATTCTCCAAAAAATAAAGAGGAAAGGGCTTTACCTACAAGCAAAAATCCCAAACTAGTGATTGTGTAGACATAAAGTATAAAAAGATTCATCCAACGGCTAAAAATTAAGATTTTCTCAGTTGGGAAAGTCAGATTTTGTTTCAAACCACAAGATTTGCCGCCTTCCAGCTGTGATATTAACTCTTTCCTTTAAGGTGAGACCACACGTGAAGCCCTCTCACCCCGAGGAGGAAAACCGAGTATTTTTAGAAGAAAAACTCTCCAGTTTGACTTTTCATGCAGAGATTTATGGCAGACAAAAAACACATGAATGAACTAAGAATATCAGCCACCTACTTTGAAAAAGGCCCTGCAGGATATTTCTACCTGTGCTGCCTTAAACTTGGGGGCTTGCGTGCATGTGCATTTCCTTGTGGATACTTCCACAATAACTTGTCACCACCAGCACAAATACTAACTCTCACACACGCACTCAAGCGCACGTTGGCGTTGCTGCTTCCTCTGAATAGAGGAGCATACGGACCGAGCCGGGACCTGGGTTTTCTATCTCTTCCTGAGATTGCTTGGAGGAAGTGGAGCAACAACGCATGCACACACAGGCATAAACAAACAATGACTTGCACTTAGTTTCCCACTCTTTAGTATACACTCAGGTATGCACACACACCCGAAAAAAATCCAGATAAATCACTTCCATGAGAGCATAAACACATGAAATGATTTACATTTTTGTGCAAATTCTGCTAAATGGATCCACTTGCACACGAGGAAGCCAAAGACGTCAAATCTGCTCTTGACTTTTAACACAGCAATGCAGCCCGTTAATGCAGAAACTGTTTTCCTCAAAGGCAACACCTACAACATAACTGCATGGCAACAAGCGTGTTATAGGGATACAGGAAAATAAATGCTTCATATAATTTAGGTTAACAAATTTAACATTAGCGTGCACCAGGATTCTTGAGGCTTGGTAGCTGGTTTCAACCCGAAGGTATCATGAGTCTACATTGAAGGCTGTAGTTATGTTGTGTACTTTGGCTCCCTGAACTTATTTTTACTCCATGAGTGCCAGAGGAAAAAAAAATCTATATGCATTTATTTAAAAGGGAAATGAAACTTAACACTCTGTTACGCCAATGATAACAAAACTTAGTGCATTAAAAAAAAAAAAAAATGCCATAACGGAGTGCAGTTTCTAACTTATTGAAAATTTTCCAGCGAAGGAACTTTAATCATTAAAAAAAAAATTGTCATTTATCAAAACAAAAAATCTTGTAATATCCACCAAATTTGCCTAGGTTAAAAAAAAATGCTTTCTCCCAACCCAAAAGGGGTGCGTGTGACAGCTCTTTCCTTTTAAAAAGCACAATGCAAATCTGGACAAAGATTACCATGGCAACATACAAAGATTTAAAGCACTGAGATCAGCCCGGTTTAAACACTACAAATTAAGGTGCCTCAGCTCTGTGAGTATTTAAACCAGATTTGTTGGTATAATATTCGCCTACAACACACTAACGTGCCACCTGTTTTCCTTCAAGAGCAGCTCTGCTGATGAGCAGAACTCCTCATATGGTTCCTCTCTGAGAAAATTACAATTATAGCCCAGAATTCAAAAGGCAAACACAAACGCTTCCCAGTGAGCACTGGCTGTCCCTTTCTTGGATGTTCCATACGTTTGTGTGATTTAGTGAATGTGTTAATTAGTTTCCATCTGGGTCCTGTTTCCTCTTCTGCTCAGGCTTCTTAATGAAGTTTGAAACATGGAAATCCAGGCCTAAGCTCTCATCCCGTCCATCAGTTATCAACAGTCTTGGAAGCCACGTTAAACAAACACAAATGCTCATTTTACAGACATAATCTCTCATATGTTGCACGCTAAAACACACAAATTCACACGTATATACAGTATAATAACACTATACAAACAATTACCACACATATACACAGCGTATGTACCGCCATCCTACAGTACGTAAACACTTTTACAGGCTCAGACCAGAGTTTCCAGCCTCAATCAGGTCAGCAGGTTTTCCTCTGTGTATCTGTTACATATTGATTAATAGGTCTTCGGCTATAAACCGTTCAAACACTTCCTGTAAATGTACAACATCACACCCTAAAAGCCAGATAAAGCTGAATGGTCCCTCATCAGATTAAAATAAATAAATCGCTTTAATCACGCTGAAAGCCGCGTAGTTCACATCATTTGAAATGAAAACAAATCAGCGTTAGACTTTTACTGTTCAGCGTCTCCGCGCGCGAATCGTCTCAGTGACAGGATCCTCCATCCAGTCGGCCGAGGGCTGCCGTCCTCCTAATTTGATATTATTTCTTTTGTAAGCAGAGACACAGCCGCCGACCGTGTTAATGGCAATGAAACGAATTACATGCACGTAAAATTCAGATTATTCCTCGGCATAAGAACTGTGTTTGAACAGAGGCAGACATGAAATCTTCCCATTTGAAATGTTTAAAGTTTATTTCTTTTGAATGGGGGCTAGCCAAGCATAGCAAGAACTGTTCAACGCTCCCCTTTACTCACTGATTGAGTCGCACATACTCTGTTGTAATTCTAGATTTTAAAACCTTTTCTATATACTATATACCTGTACTTTACTGCAGATGCATGCATTTCTTATGAAATTGAGCAGTTACTTCTGTTTTTATAGTGCTTATAGCAGAAATATTTCTGAAACACAGGTCGACACAATAAAACAGATTCGCAACAAATCGGACTTGATTATTTATAACTTGTGCTGCGGGTGAACTGGTGATGTTAGACAGCGGCGACCCTTAATATTGCTAAGCCAGGCTGGGAGTATTTTCCTGGGATTGCGCTCACACTCACCCACACCTACCCCCATGATCTCTGGCTGCTAACAGTCGGCAGTTCTCCCAGTACTCGACCCACTAGCCTCCGCAGATATTTCCTGAGGAAAACGTATCACCTCAGGCTAGACTGGTCAACGAACTGTGCTGAGGCAGCAGCAGCCCCAGCCCGCAATCCACCGCAGGCCTCAACCTCGCTCTCCCTCCATTTTCTTTCACTCATTTTGGGGGATCTCAGTTTTTCTGTCTCTTATTTTCAGACAGTTTATTTTTTTCTGTCTTCCTGACCCCTCAGTTTTCTAGAACACTTCCTAAACACATTAGATTATTACACAGTAATTACAGAGTAATGTAGAAACTAAATTTACTCATGCTCCTGGGAAGGCTAGCTCATTATTCTAACATGATTCCACTATTCAAGCAAATATGAAGTATTTTTTTTTAATAACGTGCAAGTGTATGATCAAGATTACAATTCTAGAAGGACAGAATCCTTACACCCTCTTGATGCAATAAAGCCTCATTAGGCTGCACAAGAAAGTCTTTTTAAGTTATTCAGAATGAAATACAAAAAAATAAGAAGTGATCTAGTGGAGTGTTTTATGATTGCAAATTAATCAGAAGTGTGCTACTGCAATTGAAAAATGTTAAAAATGGACAATTTTAATGTAGAGTTTTGGTGAGGAATCACATCAAATGGTGGCAAAATGGAATATGATGAAGTGAGAGGAACATTCTAAATATGTATGCAAATAAAAACGTTACAGAGTCGTCCTGTCTTTGTTCTGTGCAGTCTGTTACGGGGTTAATACTGTAGCTTTAACGATGAATACACACTCTGCACTTTGGGCCATCCATCATTTTGTAATTTCAAAATGGCAGCTATTTCACTTTGGATCAAAACTATTCAGCCACTGTTTGACCCAGGTCTACTTGCCACCCTAGACTGTCGCTGAGGCCACAGGAAGTCAAGGCAAAGAGGTCCATTACACCTCGGGGTCTATCTCACCCCGCGTCAGGACAATCCCACTTAGCATGAAGGATGACTCTATCTGTCTGCTGTCTCATTTCACGTGTCCAAATGCCCCCGCTGGCCCCAGCGTGCCTGCCCATCAGCCGCTGTGATGTGTCAGGATCTGATCCCAGCAACGATAATTGATTTAATTGGAGGTGATGAATGAAGGGCCTTTATGGGGCATGGATCATAAGTTGGTGACAGTGTTGGGGGTAATGGGCAAAGTTTAAGGGCCAGGTGGATGGGTGTTGTTGTGGGTTTGATAACTGAAGCGGTCCGTTCGTCTGCTCTGGAGCAGGCGACGCCATTGCCAGTCGGACCACTGTTGTGTGGACTGTGATCCAAAATAGTTTGCATCCCCATCAATAAAAAATATCTTTACCTATACTGTGTACGCTTCTATTTTTGTGCATGCATATAGCACTTTTTTTTTTTCAACTGCTGTTAGTTTAAATAAGCAATCTGCATCCGCTTAAACACAGCGTGACTGTGTTGAACACACAAAAAAATCCTGTAACAGGAAGACCCCAATGAGATCCTGTTTGATGGATAGGTTCCCATTGCTGCTGCACAAGTACAGATGGTAAGTCACAGTTCGTGTGTGTTTGTGTGTGTTTAAAATGAAAAGATAGATTGACAATCATACAATACAGAATACAAATATTCTTTTTTTATTTATGCAGCAACTTGACAGTCTTGGCAAACAGTTTTATGTAACAGGCAGACATTTGGCAGCTTTATTTCAGGATGTAAGTAATAAAACCTTGAAAGAGGAAACCTGTATGCTCTAATTTAAACGTCTGGAAAAAGTGTGTGTTTGCAGGCATCCGAACCAGAGAAGACTGACGTGAACTGGGATGAGATAACGTCCTGCTCTGATAGAAATCACATTTTTGGCCTTTTTAACATGAACGTATGGTATTTATGAAGCTTCTCCCGGTGCTTACAGAGCCAGTTGTTAAAGGTTGTGGCAGCTGGGGCATAGACTGGTTGCCTGATGCAGAGGTCATGGGTTCTATCCATGCCATTACATATATAAAGAGCTATATCAGTCCATTTACAGTAAAACTAAGAAAAAAATGGGAGTTTAAACCTAAAACAGCATCGGTCTGTGACAGGAAAAGGGTGAAAGGGAAAAAACAAATATATGTTGAAGCAAGATGCTTCGAACATTTTACCCAGACAGAAGGAATAAGTAAGAGGAGAGTGAGGAGAAATTAAGTCATGAAAAGAAATGTGGCAAAGCCAAACAGCAGAAGCAAAACAAAAAAGAGATGAAGTGTTAGAGTGAAAAGGGCAAGAGAGAGGCATAGAGTGTGTTAGCAGGGTGTGGGCTGCCAGGATCCAATTTCCACATTCTTCTTTCCGCCACACCTAAATCCTTAATTGTGTGGCTACAGACAAAGTAGTGCAGCGACCGCAGCACGTCTGCGCATCGAGCCTCTGCAGCCATCAAAATGCTCTTTTCTAGATTTTATATGTGACCCAGGTTCTGGAGCAAGTGAGAACATTTTTAAAAAGACTGAAAAATAATAACAGAAAAAGAGAGAAGACTCAGAATAAATTATTAGTCGGATTTTAAGATGAACAGGAAAAAAAATACTCATAATTCTTTAACTTAAAAGTTGTATTTATTTCTAGTTATAGCACATTAAGCAATGTGGCCATGAAATTAACATATTTATTAATTGACTTAATTTACTTAAATACAAATTTTACATATTTACATTTATATTTATTTTTGTATATTATATTTGTATATATATTTATATTTGTAGCGTTATCTCATAGAAACCAACAAATAATTGAGCTCTGTGAATTTTAGGTTTTTTTTTAATTTATCCTTCAGTTGATCCATTTTGTGATCAGTTAGTCAAGTTTTGTGCTTTTTTTTCCTGGTTGTGAGCATCAGAAGGGCGAAAGCCAAAAACAGAGTACCCAAACTACAAATCACTGAGCTAAGGGTCACCTCTGTCGCAGCCTAACAGCACTGCGTATCTGCATATATGTATATTTTTTTAAATGCACGCTTTTGTGTGTGTTTGCTGCCAGCAAACGGCTCAGGCCAACCAGTCACTCTGAGCATCTGTGGGAGTGGTTGGGGGGGGGGGAGCGAACATCATTTTCCTTGAGGTCGACGAGCCTCAAAGCCCTACACACCCTCAGCTGCTCCACCCGACACGCTGTCGCTGATCAATAAACCTCTATTTTCTCTCCCACACAAGGTTTCCCATTCAATACAGCTGCCACTGGCTTTAAAAACATAGAACCATGATCCATTTATTATTGGCTGTTACTATGATCTATCTGCCGGCCCCACCCTCACCACCACCCCACATCTCTTTATGTTGCCTATTGGGGAAAAGGGTGGGGGGGGTTGGGGGTGGTGGTGTTCCCTCTTTATTTCCTGCCTGCGCTGCTTATTGACAGGCCATCACTGAAGCCCATCAGTCATAACAGGCTGTACACAAATGTGGGAATATATGGCGTAATGTTCCGATGCTGATGTAATTCAGAGAGCTTCGGGCTCATGCATACATGCTATTTTTGTAAATCTCAATGCCCGTTTAATGTACTTTTAAGATCTAACAGCCGCATGCCCTGAGGCAGTATGGATTTTTAGGTTTTCCATCCATCTCATGCTTCTGAGCATACTACCCAAAAATGTTTTGATGGAATTGCCACTGGAAGCATGAAACATGAACGTGGGCGCTAATTGTGAAGCCATTCAAAACAAAGTTCAAACAAACAAACAAAAAAAAAAATTAATTTATGTTATTGACAAGGTCAAAGGTTAATGTCACAGTGACATGATATACAGACAGAAGCCCATGTGACTAGTCATGTATGATTCAATGCCACTGAAATTTTGCAGTAGCTCATCACAGCCTTGCTGTTTTGGCTGATTAGCCTTCAGGCATTGCACCATTTAAAGAAAATATCATGCTTGGTCAACTATTTTGATGCCTGAAGCCATGCAAGCACACAGCCCTAATTCTAGTTAGCAGACTGGGGATAGCTATCTGGAAAAATTCCATGATCCTCCTCATGTAGTGGGCTGCATGGCAGAAGGCAGAAGCAGATATTATCGAAGCGTCCATCTGATTGTGCGTGACCTGGGCCTGTTTTTCACATTTCTCTCCTGCCTTTGTGTAAGAACAACAAAGTTTAATGCCTGTGGCTTCATGTTAGCATTCTGTTGTAAAATTGCATCCAGATTTAAGTCCACGTATGTTCATTCATGTGCTCCGTGTCTCCATTTTGAACACGGATTATGAGCAATTTCCACACAAGGCCCTGCCAAACCCAAACTGGCTAACCATTTACTCGGGAGGATGAAGCTGTCAGCTTCCTGGCTGCCACAGGCCCAACTCTACCTGACCAATCCAGCTGGAGGTCTTCATTAATGTGGTCTGCAGCGTGCCAACTTTTAAAAGCTCCATACAACAGTAAAACATCAGATGTCCGTGCCTACTGCCTGGATATGTAATAATTAGGAACAACCAGGGAATCTCTCTCACCCTATTCTATAATTACCACACACATTTTCTGACTGTGCACTTGCCAACCTTCAATGACCTCATCTTATTTCCAACTCATGATGCTAATAGCCAGAATATTTATAGGAAGGACTGAATTTTTATTAATAAAGAAAGGGGAAATGAATGTTACAGTGTCGAAAATGTTTAGTATTGAGATGAAAAATACTAATAATTTTGAAATGATAAGGACTAAAGTAAAAGTCTTGATTGCACAAACATTGTACTTCTTATTTCAGAGCTGAAAACTGTTTAAAACATTTCGTGATTGAGAATTATGTGAGAATTAAGTTTTTTTTCTGTTGATTTTGACAGAGAATGGAACCAGTTTGATCCTGGGAGCATTTTATAATCATTCATTGATTATGAATGCCTGGTAAGATTACTAAACCTGACATTATTCAAATTTCATAGACAAGGTGGATTTTATTTTTTTAACCTAATTAAATCTAGTGAGTTTGGCGGCTTCTAGTGGTAGGAATTATTGGTAAAATATTTTTAAACATTGGCCTTGAAATTTCAGCTCTAGCTTTTATTTTTCAGAATTGATAGATAATTAATAGGTCTTAAAGTAATATTAATGAATGCTAGCAACAGTTACCCATGTAAGGGGGGACTCGTGGCAATATTTATATAAATATCTAACTCTTTAAGTCAGAAAAAATCTATACTTAAAACACTAAGGTTATTATAGGTATGTACTGTATATACTTTAGTCATTATCTTACAACACAGTATTAAAAATCGTCTGCACAGAATGTTTCAGATTTTTGTAGGGAAGGAGAGAGATCAAAATAAATTAATAAATGAATAAAAAGTGGGATTACTTACTACTATAGATACTTAAATGCCCACAAAACTTGCTTACCACTGGATGTTCTGGCTGGTCAGCGGAAAAAGAGGAAGGCGGCCATTTTATCCAGATGATGAATGGGCTATGCTAACAGGTCACTTTTCTCCCACCCCCTCTCTTTCTGTCTGTTCCTCTCATTCTCAGCATTGTCCTCTCACCCTTCTGCCTCTCCACTATCCCTCCACAATTTGCTTCCTCTTGCAGGGACCGGGAGACGGATTCCACCTGGTGACAGATTTAGTGGCGTCGGCAAGAGGTAAAACACCTCAAACCTTCAGCAATACCAGGAGACCCACTACCAGGGAGACAAGATTGAAGCTCCACTTATATCTGCTGGGGTCCCAGAACGGGGCAGCTCCTATATATCTATCCTACACGGGTCTACATTTCTCAGGAAATTACTTCTCTGTCCATCTGGAAAGCCTTTTTTTTTTTATTCTTCTTTCAACCATATCTGGATTTCTTTCAGGATGTTTCTTCACTCCTGGACAAATGACTACATGAGCCATATGTGTAATATCCCCCGACCCCAATCATTGTTACTCTGGCCAACGTGCACTCCCATTGCCACATGACAGTTAGCAGGCTTCACATTTACAGTGACAATGGCTCACAGGTGTAAGAAACCCCTGCTGCCCCCTCTGCAACCCACCCACCACCACCACCACCACCACACCGCTCCGTACAAGGTCTATACTTAACCCTGGTGCAGGCTTCACCGGGAGATGCTTTGGGCCCATGGGTGGTCCGTTACAAAGTAAACACATCTTCTTCCACGTGCTGCATCAGAACAACCTACTGATGCACCTGAGACATTAAATGCACCTGCGCCTTCACACACACACACACACACACACACACACACACACACACACACACAC
>BJFM01000810.1:11657-23608 GCA_016586285.1 Arothron firmamentum
CACACACACACACACACACACACACACACACACACACACACACACAGACTCAAAAAGCAAGAAATATTGAGCCAGAACTAACTGCTGACATCCAGACTTTTACTCTCCCTCTACTAAGTTTTCCTTTTTTTTTACCTCTTTATTACCTTTCTGCTCTTTCTTCGGATGAAACCCCTTTTTGTCCTGCGCTCTTTCCTTCCCTCCCTCTGTCGTTCTTTCTCACTGTCTTTCCTAGAAATATAGAGATTAAATCCATTCTTCAGTGTCCTGATAGCACCAACTCAGCTGTTTACTCACAGCAACACCAGTACATTAATGTAATTGTCTCTCTCACTGGCACTTTGTGTGTGTGTGTGTGTGTGTGTGTGTGTGTGTGTGTGTGTGTGTGTGTGCGTGTGCGTGTGCGTGTGCGTGTGCGTGTGCGTGTGTGTGTTATAATGCCTCTCTGACAACAGCCCTCTTAACCTGGTTCAGTTCTCGATTATTGCTGCAAAACAAGGCGTAACCAAGGAAACATTTACAAAAACAATTAGTTAAGCCAACATAAACAGCTATCATCAGCATAGACGGTACACAGCAGTTCAGACTACATGCTTACAAATGCGTATTCATGTGGGTAAGGAGACTTTTCATTAAAATGCCACGTTTGCATCACAACTGCAGCCATAACTCCAGCATCCATTTTTTAGCCTTGAGTGAAGGTAAATCTGATTTCTGATAGACATTTGGAACACGGAGCCGTTGGAATAGCTGAGCCACCCTGTGATGTTACTGACAGAGAAGGTATCACGTTCCCCTGACTTCTGCCATCTTTACCATCATTGAAAACTAAATCCCATCGAAGTAACCGAACGCAGTTTCCACAGTGATTTACTCCAGGAATATAAAAAAGATTTGGAGAAATAGTTGGAGGCGGCAACAGTCTAATGTCCCTTTGATCTTAACAAGCAGTAAATCAGGTATCGGCGACAGGAAGATGAAGAGCGAGGCAGCGCGACAAGCGAGGCAGGGCCAGGCAGAGACAAAGGGAGAAGAGAAGGTCACAGCGGGAGAAAAGTGGAGAAATTAAATTAAAGACAGAGAGAGAAATTGAAAAGAGGGCACAGGATGGGCGCTGCTTCCTTTCAGATCAGAGGGATGTACTGACAGACAGGAGAGAAAAGTGGAAGTTAAAGTGAGAAGAGATAAACGGTTTAACTGCAATGAACAAAACGTTAACCTCTGTACAGATCAAAGAGCATCACAGTGAAGCCAGGAGGGGAAAACAGACCCCGTAGAAGATGTGAGGAGCTTCCAGACCTTTATCACATTCACAGTCTGGGAGTGAGCCACACAAATGCTGGCTTTTATGTTTTTAAAATAAAGAAAAGAGGGAAAAATCTCTGGTTTTCTGGTAGAAAAAGCCTTTGAGAGGTGTCCTCAGACTCCCATGACCCTGATCACTGGTATGACTGGTGGCTAACAGAGAAGTGATGGCTAGCACTGAAGCTAAGCTATAAATAATCCGCGTGAACAGTCTGACATCAACAACCCCACAAGACTGCGTTGCATTACCTGATGATGAATTTCCATTGTTGGCTACGTGTCAGGACGGGTCCAAAGACGTCAGCATCATCGGTTACGCTGCAGCCAGACAGCCTGGGTGGGTAAAAGTGACTCAAATCCAGCCCTTTTTTTTCCCCATTGTTCTGCCTGTCACATTGTCTGGGGCACTGCTTTAGAAATACAAGCATATAATCCTCTGTCTACACTTGTTTATTGCCACTTCACTTCATTTTGATATGAATAATAACCCGCTGTTATAAATATCTGCATTTTCATAAACATGAACATGATGTGAGGAGTTGCAGCCTCAAGCAGAGAAACTGAACAATTTTCAGTTTTTATGGAAGGTAAAAATTGAAATATCCTTGCTAATGTATGGCATTTTAAACATCAAAATATAAACATCAAAATATAATAATAATTTGGTAAAATGACACAATAACTAGATATATGGGCTCTGAAAATCTTCTGAAAATTCATTTGCTGCAGAAATGTGAAAACATTCCAACTATTGCATTTAAAAACAGTTCAAAACTATTACCAGTGACTGAAGGTTAATGTGATAAAAGGTTAGAGTGATTCTGCATTATTCAAGAGCTGGTACCATAATTAAAAAAGCAAATTAAAATAACTTTCTCTTCTCTGACAGTCGTTCTTGTTAGCGTACCCAACAAGGTTTAACCATCTGCTGAGTTAGCATCAGCCTCATTTTGGCAGCTTTCTTCCTAATTTGGTGCAGCTGTGTTGCTCATCTGACCAGTGCAGCTCCTGGTTCTGATATGTTCCACAATCCCTGATGTTTTAGCAAAAGCAGACGTGTCAAAGTCAACGTAGGAAGAAAAGCCTGCTCGGTGATAGCATTGGCTAGCATGTTAGCAGTTCAACATCAGTCCTCACAGGAAGTGAGACATCGCTTCACACTTCCTTGTTCTGGTGATCACACCCCTCACTTTTCTCCCCTTTTGCACTCTGCAGGTGTCCTCCAGCTGTGACCAGGTGCTGGTGAACGGTAAAGAAATGCGCGGTCGCCAGTCTCTGGCCGTCAACTTCTCCTACCTGCACCTTTCAGCTCAGCTGCATCTGACCATCTGGGTGCCGAAGCTGCCCCTCCAGATCGACGTGTCGGACACTGAACTGAGCCAGGTTAAAGGATGGAGGGTGCCCATTGTCACTAACAAGAGGTGAGATGTTAATGACCGCCTCGGTTAGCATTTACCAGCCCTGCCTCCTCCACAGGGTCAGATCACCGTGTCTGATCTACAACTGGCCAGAATGATGCCGATCAGAAGAAATCTAAACTTATGGTTCCCTGAGTGAAAGAATGAGGGAAAAGGCCATAAACATCTATTTCCTAATGATCTCCCATACACTGAATGTGTTATTTCTTTGCTTTTGACTCATAAAGACACTGAAACGATGTGTGAGTGTGTGATGTGGTCTGGGAACGATTGCGGAATGTGATGCTTCATAACAGAACGGTTGAGAGCACATTTCATTCCAACTATGATATGTTTGGAGGTCAAGGCCCGCCTGCCTGTCCTGATGAAACATATTATAGCCTCTATTGCCACTGAATGAAGCGTTCAGTTATTTGTGCACATCCAGCTATTATGGTCTTTAAAGGCAGACCCTGAATCAGTGGCAGGATGCTGCTGTTTTAACGTACTCATACTGTTGAGGGTTTGTTTTTGCAGCAAATAGTGACCCTGTTGAACCGATCTCAAATGTAACAATTAGTTTTTTTCTTACAGGATGTGTTAATTGGTCATGCCTATTTTTGCACGTTTAAATTTCCAGAGCAGCATGATGAGAAGTTTCTTTCTCCACAGACCAACAAGAGACAGTGAAGATGATGAGGATGATGAGAAGAAGGGCAAAGGCTGCACCTTACAGGTACTGTTTGATCAGTTCCTATGAGACCTTTAAAGGTCTTTGTTCATCTTCTGGTAGAGCAGCGGTATGTAACGAGAATTAAAGAGGATTCTGGCCTATTTCTCTATCATACAGAAACTCTTAACACTGAAATCAACCACATTCAAAATGATTGTTTCAATTTGTTGACATGTTGGAGTTAAAGGCTTTTACATTTATTTGACTTTTTGATCAGTCCATAATAGTAAAATAGTGCCAACATCTAAAAAAGAATCCATTTAGGATTTAAAGATTTGTTTGGTAAAATTTCATGTTTTATTGGAAAGCACTATTTACCAACAGTAAGTCACCAAATCCATTACAACGATAGTAAAACTCATCTAAAACACATCAAAAAAAGAAAAAAAATACAGCTTTAATGGCCTTGGATAAACATTTTAG
Source organism: Arothron firmamentum (assembly GCA_016586285.1). Taxonomy (NCBI): domain Eukaryota; kingdom Metazoa; phylum Chordata; class Actinopteri; order Tetraodontiformes; family Tetraodontidae; genus Arothron; species Arothron firmamentum. The sequence goes on from BJFM01000810.1 coordinate 15,516, forward strand.
ATGCAATTTAATCAGATGTTTTCCAAAGGAAGTGAAGCAAGGAGGTGTTAGGGTGAGTTAAGGAATGGATATTAACCAATCACATCCTTGGAAACTGACGCCAGAGACATGTTCACAACTGTATGCTACACACTGTTACATTAGACTGTGACTATATTTTTTTTTATCTCTATGAGACTGTATTTTTTTAAAATCCTACCTCATTAGAGTTTCTGCACATTATAGTTACAGTCTTAGCACACTGCAGTTTTAGTACTTAGTATTGTAGTTTTAGTATTTAGTATTTTACGAAGACATGCCGTTGTGTGTTTCCACCTTTGGGCTGCTGGAAATGTGAATTTCTCATTAATAAAGTATCTATCTATCTATATAAATTTAACTCTCAGGACTCTTGATTTTCAGTACCAGTACGCCCTGGTAAGGGTCCTCACCCATTTTGTGGCCGAGCCCTCTGACCCTGGAGGGGAGATGGTCTTCATGTTGGGAGCAGACTGGCAAGCTGACATCACTCACTTGGTCCTGGACCAGCTGAAGGTGAGCAGGATGAAAACACAACGAAACGGAGCCCAAGACTGAACTCAACTTATGTTACATATGTAATCGGATCATGAACAGAGAGGTGTTCTCCACAGGTGGAGGATCCTCAGTTCGCCCGCCTTATAGATGGACGCATTCTGATTGGACGGGAAAAGGGCATGACCACTATTCAGGTAGGCAAATCGAAAAATGGCCAGCAACACTCAAGTGTCCTACAAAAAATTGTTTATAACAAGTGTAGCCGTTAAACACACATACGCATTTCGACAAACGTCTTCCTCAGTGTGTGTCCAACAGTCTAAGAAGGCAATCCTTAAATAGTCTCGGGCACAGGCGTTCAAATTGTAAACAGGTGTGACATTAATTAAGTCAACAAGACAAAGAACAATGACACTTCAGAAAGAGGGCCTTGCAGCTCTTTATTCAATTTCGTTAAATACGGGAGTGCTCTTTTTCTCTTTTTTTCACTGTTCCGGTAGGCCTGCTCATCTCAGCTCTGATCCTGATTGTCTGCTGCGTAAAGTGCAATTTAGCAACTCTTTGATTATGCCTTTTAATCCCTTTTATGGTACAAAACCATAAAAGGGCCCATCTTTGCTCCTTGTTCATTCCCTCCCGTGGCCGTAAGCCTCACCCGCTAACATGCTACACAATTAGCCACAATTAGCTGTCGGATCATGTCTCGACGCTGTGGTGTTTCACATTTACACACAAGATCACACACAAAGAAGACACTTGCTGAATTCGAAAAAGTTGGGCTATTATCAGTGGAGGACAGTCCCGCGGCTTACTGACTTGCTAGCACGCTATTAAAAACACGGCCAAGTAAGCCGAGCTCAGGCTGTGCTGCGTAGCTCGTGCTGCCATCAGTGCCCTGCCCTCTCCCTCCACTAACCACACACATGTGCTCGCGGCTGCATGCTCTAAGCATGTCCCCCGCCTGATCCCAGTGGCAGCAATGGGATTCGCGGTAGCAGCTGAGCACATGTTTGCGCCAGCTTGACTGGGGACGGCTCAGACGCAGAGACGCACAAAAGGGAAGACAGCTGCGCTCGTTAGGGAGCCGGGGCAGAATTTACCCAGCATTGCCATTGAGATGCTGGAGTCAACAGCCATCATTTGATAGTTTGACATTTCAATTTTCCCCCTGCTCTGTCTCAGCCCGTCCTCCCTCACTTCCTCCCCCTCTTCCTCCCTCTCTTCCTCCTTCTCTTCCCCAGTGTTCTCTCCTCTCTCAGCCCCAGTCTGAGTCGAAGCATGATCCCTGAGCCTTCTGTCAGTGGGTTTTGTTACCTTGCTGAGGACAGGATTGAGTTTGACGCTGTGACAGGTTCACTGAGAGATTTTCTGTGTACACCAATCAAATCTGCCTGTAGTTGTGTCACCGGGTGGCGTAGTGCACTACAACATATCTCATTCACAGTCTCTCTGCTCCTCCATCCCTCCATCTGGTCCTCAGGCTGCTCCCTAAGCAAGAAGTATACTATATACATCATCCTGTGTTGCCTCACACGAGAAGCTAGACATTACGTTAATTGTAAATTATTCAGTCAGTACTGGCTTTACAGTCACGGTGTGCAAACAGTTTCCCACAGTGATGCTACAAACTGCCCTGACAGCAAAAGGGAAAAATGAGAAGAGCCCACTTGATGTATGGAGTACAACAGACAGCAATGTTAATAAGTCGGTAGTGATTTGCTCAAACTGCAGGGGGGAGTTTTCAGCGTTCTCTCAATTCAAAGCATATGTTAGTTCTCGTCTAATGCCTGGCTAAATTACCATTTATGCTGCCTTTTGACAGTTATCTTTCCATTCCCTCAGTAGTAAATAGAGCAGCCGCCCTCTAAAGGAAAAAACTGGTGATTCTGGCACATGGCAGTGGAGATGAACCCTTGTTCAGTCACATGTGCCGTGATTTGCCATGTTTCTAACGTGAACACTCGCAGCTAATGTTTGGCCCATAGCGCTATAGCGTTAACCGGCTCTCGCTGGTCTTCCGACAGTTTCAAATGCTTCACCATCCCCTCGAGGCTGGAACAGCTCAGCAAATCACAAAAAGAAGCTCTTTCATGCACCTCTCCTCCACCATATTCCAGGTTTTCCTTTACGTCTTCCACTTTCCTTCTGTTGACACACCAGAATCCTCGAGATTTTGTTATTCCAGCTGTAAGAACAAAGTTATTGCATCACCAGTGGTGCCTTTTCACATGTGATTCTTGTTGCTGTGTGAAAAAAATTATCAGAATCAATGTTCTCTGGATATTAAGCAGACTGACTGGCTGATGGGGCTAGTAGGAGGAAGCCACATTTCCATGAAGTTGCTCTGGTGTAACTGTTCTGGAGAGACGCTGTGTTCATTGCTTTAGTCTTATCTGTATCTTTAATCTGAACTCATGCTTGGTTGATTCTCTGTCGTAGGTTCTGTCTCCGCTGTCTGACTCAATCCTGGCGGAGAAGACAGTGACGGTGCTGGATGACAAGGTGGGAGACGACCCTTCTGGAGCCTAATCATCATGTGTTTTTCTTAAGACTGACAACTACCTCGACGTTTCAGCCTACTGAGAGGACTCGTTCACTGTTACTGTGCATCTTTGACCACCTCTGAAACCCCCTCGTCATACCCTGTTTTACTATGAGTGTATTTAAACTAACCAGCATTGTGCGGGAGAACCTCACTGGTCGAACCATTTTCTCAACCACCTTGTGTTTTCTCTGAGATTCTGCGTGTCATCTGTTCAGGTCACCATCACGGACCTCGGAGTCCAGTTGGTCGCTTCTCTGTCCCTCAGCATATCAGGAAGCCCCGGGAATTATCAGGCCCTGCAGCTGACGGCTACAGCCGCAGACCTGCTACACACACCTAAACAGGTAAAAGAGGAAGGAAATATTCAGGACGTTCAGACTTTAAACTGCACTCTGAAGCCTCTGTGTGTTTTTGTTTCGCACTCTTTAGGCTGATGGTATCTCCACAGTAATAACCCTGAGGTTGTAATCACAGAAGTTAAGCGGTAATTCTGGGCTGCGAACATCATATCACTGCTATCTTTATTACAATCAGGTTCTAATTAGGAGCTTTTAACTTCCAGGCTGAAACTACGGTTTATTCTATTAATGCATTTGAAATGATGTCACGACCAAATCATTGCTCAGCTAAAGAATAAATCGGTCCCGTATAAACCGTTATTTCTGATTGTCTTGAATGCAGCATTCTGTGAAATAGCCACACAGATCAGATGTTTCCGTATAGTTGTTATTAATATATTATTATAACATTAAAAATATGCATTAGTTACTTATGCTAATTTCCTGAATTCCTCCTGGTCCTTGCCACCCTCTGATTTCCATGTCGACCTCAGGGCTCACTGCTCGAACTGGCTGCCATTCATTCTTCTGCAGGTCGCAACCCCCTTCCCTGCTGCACCAAGTCTCTTTTTTTTGCTTGTCATCTTCACACAATAGCCAACATTTTCATTTCTCTGCGGGGGCGCCGTTAGAGGTGGAGCGGCTCATTACAGTGAAAACGTAGATTTGATCTTGGGCCTTATCATGGTGTGATTTCTTTTTCTCCGCTGTCGGTTTTCATCACACGTGAAATTGTTTCTTGACTATAGAGAGAGAGAATGTAAGGAAGGGAGAGCATCGAGAGGACAGAGAAGACGGCTTTTTTCTGCATTTATCAACATTTAAGGCCGAATTCATGTCTTGGTGTGTAGTTTAATGGAAAAAAGTAAAAATATCTTCCCTTCTATCTTGCTGCTCTATAAATGCGTATAGTATTGTCAAATGACACTCTCAAGCTACTAAGGCAGCCGCCATTGAAATCTAAGCCACATATATTTGCAGAAAAGTGTAAGAAAAACTGTTATTTGATCAATCTCTCCATCTAGACAGTGTACAGTAGCTATACAGTCTTTCTTAAACAAACCTATGCAAATGAGAAGTGGGATAAACCTCTCTGCATCAACACCCTCCACAGCAGTTTGTTTCTTGCATATGTTTTACTTTTTGATTGCAGAATGCCAATTAAGGCAGAGGCGAAACAAAACCCAATGAATGTCAAACGAAAAAAAAAAAAAATGGTGACGCATTTCTCTCAGCCACCTGACCCATCGTTAATGTCAGCATATCAATTAGCGCCGCTTTAAATACCATCAGTACAAATCAAAAATGGCAAGCGATGTTTTCCTCAGTTAGCGCCACGGATCAGATATCGCTCACGGAGCAGTCAGCAGAATCATCAGCTACTAATCTGTATCAACGTTCCATCACATTGACAATGTGACCTTTGTAGTTGCTTTATTATTCATTATTATGAGATGGCTTTGAAGCCCTTAAAGTATATTGAACTTGTATACACATGTAGACACATGGGAGCATTTAGGTGCTAATAAGCGCCACGCTCATTGACTGATATTTATTCATGAAGCACATGGGGGGTGGGGGGGGGTACAGCCTTGAATAACAAGCAGCCAGATTCCAGTGGGACATAAAGAATAGCCTGTGTTTAGTTGTTCGGATCCTGTATTCTCACTGGACACTTTCAACACGTCCATTGTTTGATGTAAGCGAAGAATAAGCCAGTGTCTCCCTTCAGGAGGCTGCAATCAGCGCGTGGATCCAGTACAGCGATGGTTCAGTGACACCTCTGGACGTCTACGATCCCACAGACTTCCTGCTGTCCGCTGTATCGCTTGACGAGGGCGTCATCTCTGTAACCAATCAGGTAGTGGCCGTTGGGGTTCTCCTTTTTCTGACCTACTTGTCAAAAAGAAAATCCTGAAAACATGCTATGAGAGAAGAAATAGACGCTTTCACATTTTAAAGGTTACCAGCAAGCGAGTTTATTAGTATCGATGTGGGAGTGTGTATGGCTGTTTATAGCTTACCGTCTGAAATAAGCATCAATAAAAAGAGCGTATCCTATCAGGAGCAACATTGGCCAACCATCGTAGCGGAGGGGGACGGACAGGGAGCACTGGTCCGAGTGGAGATGGTCATCTCCGAGACCTGCCAGAAATCCAAAAGGAAAAGCGTGCTGGCGTCTGGCATCGGCAACGTTGTCGTAAAGTACGGAGGGAAAAATGATGAAAGAGGTGCGGCTGGAAGCAGGGGGAGTGATGACGGGGTTAGGAACGGCAACAGCACAAGTGAGCAGGAGACAAAGGATGGAGAGTGGAAGACCAACAGCGCAGCGGTGGATCGAGAGGAAGGGGCGATGAGGAAGGTAAGGCTGGCAGCCACAATCACAGCTGCTGGAGCAGCGACCATGGCTCAAAATGACTAGCTCTATCTTTTCTTCAATCAGATTAGTACAACAACCAAGAGCACGCTAATACCTCGCGCTTCGGGAGGCAGCAGCAGTAGCCGAGGTGGAGGCCCCAACTCTGCAGGGGGCTACAGCAGCAACCCAGCACAGGTAGAGGTACCTGGTCCTGGGGAGAGTGAACTGACTCAGGCCACCAGAGGGCTGTCAGACCTGGAGATCGGAATGTACGCCCTTCTGGGCGTCTTCTGTCTGGCCATACTGGTTTTCCTCATCAACTGTGTCAGTTTCGCCTTCAGGTAAATATGTTATTGTGTAATATCAGGACCAAGTGGTGTGTTTTACTCTTTTCCACCGAATTAATGGGTTCACAATGTCAGTGTCCGAAAACGTAACAATCTACACCTCCATCTGCAGATACCGTCACAAACAGGTGCCTGCGCTGGAAGCAGGAGGCAACATGAACCACGCACATGACTGGGTGTGGCTCGGCAATGAAGCCGACCTCCTGGCTGATCACTCCGACCAGTGCCAGGGCGGACTGCCCGATGAGTGCACCACCATCATTGACCGCAACGAGGGAGGATACGAGGAGAACAAGTACCTGCTGAATGGTGCAGGTAACACCTTGGTGATGGCTGTGGGCACGGGCATGGGCACTGTCAACAGGGGGGGAGGTGGGCAGCGAGGCATCACCCACAGACAGACCTTGCCTAGATCTCTTCCAGATCATCAGTGCCTTTCAACAATCACCACAGGGGGCAAGAACGCCACAGGTCATACAGAGCATTTGAATAACTCCCCCCAAGCCACGGCTGCCGTGGCAGCCGCAAAACGCAAACGTGTCCAGTTCACGTCTTTCGCCACAGTCCTACCCAACGATAAGTCCGGCGAGGGTCCCCCCTACGGCAACTCTTCAGCCTTGATGACCACCAGAGGTGACGATGATATCAAGTGGGTGTGCCAGGACATGGACCTGGGCCAGTCTGAGATCAGAACCTACATGGAGAGGCTACAGGACAATCTGTGACTGGTGGGGCAAGAGAAAGGGTCTCTGCAGGAGAGGGAGACGGATAATGAGTACAATTCACCTAATGCCTTTGAAATGGATGGAGGGAGACCAGAGAAGTGTTTATTACTGAGCAGACGGTGAAGGGGACGCTAACATATACGGTAGCTCCAATTATCATACGAAACCAATATTGCCACCATGAGTCGGCATCGTAACAACTGGTAGCAAAGAGAGCAAAGAATTACAAGATACATTTGTTTTATATTATTTATTGTAAAAATATTAATGTAAAGAAGTAATGTTCAGATTACAAGTCTTTTAAATTCAGGGTTTTTTTTATGTTAATTAGTCCCTCCAGGAAATCACAAAAGCAAGTATGTATTTGGTTTACATTAATTAATATTTGCAACAGTGTGAGTTCCTGGAATGACCGGTTAACAAGCAGCATTTAAATAAAGATAGTAGAATTCATTAAGTCGTTGCCATCATTGGCCATGAACTGATACGATTAATTAATCTACTTTTACCATTCAAACCCATCTTTAGTGACTCCATTTTCTTGTTTTCTTTGACCACAGCACTCATTTCCATTTGAATTGCTAAACTGTAACATAGTGAATGTAGAATTATTCCATTATAACTCCGCTCACCAGAACGTTCCATCCTACAGTGAACTCCGACAATCTCATGTTTTTCCTCAGTCAACAGAATGTGTGAAGAGATGAGGGGTAAAAAAGATAAACTCTTAAAATACTGTTTCTCCCTTCAAGACAGAGGCATTTAAACTTGCACAATTCTGAAAGAAGATTAGCAATAGGCTTAATTCCTCTCCTCGCAACCTCTCAGCCACTGTTCTGGAGTGGAGCTGTCACCCCCACCTGGTCCGTCTCCCTTACTCGCCCTGCCTGTGAATGGACAGCAGCAGGAACTATGTAAAATTTTTTAAAAAGAAGTACGCAGCCAGAAACTGTACATCGTCCAAGGACAGACAGAGTTTTTTAGAGGCTGCTTTGAACATTGAGGAGTATTTGAACGCAAACGTCAGAATCGGACAGACCAGAGGCGCTACCCCTGGGACCGAGAATGTCTACAGAAGGATGTTACAACGCGAACAAAGTGAAGTGACACTGTAATATCTTACCAATTAGTATGGGTTCATCAAAGGTGTGTCCTCAATGACAATAATTCCGATTTTCTTCTTAATTTTCCTTTTTTTGGACGATGATTTTTGTTCTTGTTGAACCTTTCCTAACCTGAAAAACATAACTGTAGCTCCCCCCC
>BJFM01000810.1:36302-46398 GCA_016586285.1 Arothron firmamentum
GGAGAGGAGAGGAGAGGCTGATAAGAAGCTGAGAAGAGAAGAGAGGAGCAACCCCAGAGACAAAGAACTGCCAGATATGACTTGTGTGTTGTAACCAAGCAAACGATTGTTTACTATTTAAGCAGCTTATCAATATGCAGTGTAGAGGAGGATTATGCTGTGGGCTCATAGAGCCTTCATTTTCTTAGATGGAACCGTTTCGTCTCCTAACAGAAGAGCTGCTCAGCTGCCAGCACTGACAGGCCTGGTTCAACCAGAGGTGCTGATTCTACTCACATCAGATTCCTCTGATCCATCGGGGGACTTTGACTGAAGATAGATGAGGCGTTGAAGGGGCGCTGGAGCATCGGGGAAATGACAGCTGAAGAAAAACGATACAATTATCTCCATTTGCAGCGCTCAAATAAGGCAGACAAATACAAATGCAGACAGAAACTATACGTTTACCTGGTGTTTCTCATCTCATCTTGGAGCTGTAGAAGGTGCACAAACCATGTAATGCCACGGCAAATTCCGGTAATGCAGAATGCGACAAATGTAATTTTCTTCAGTTTAATTTATTTCCAGCCATCTGCTGTCGTAAAACCACCTTAAAAACCACCTTGTTATTCAGCATATTTTTATCTATATATTATCAACAATAAATCACTGTTCTATAATTTTTGTAATATCTGATGATGTAAATTTGTGTTTGGACCCTGAAACCAAATATAAATATCAGTGTATTGCTGTGTTTCACATTGACAGTGTGTCAGGATCTGCAGACATTCTCCATACGTAGCCATATGTGTGCGTGCGTGCGTGCGTGCGTGCGTGCGTGCGTGCGTGCTGTGGCATGAGTTAATAGGAACAACAGCTCTTCCCGGTGATGGAATATTGATGGGACATAAACATGACGTCCTGAGACTGCAGTGCCTTGAAGGGCCATAAAGCATGACAGGGCTCTCACATTACAGCTCGCTGGCGGCAGCAGTGGTGGCGGTGCTTATTAACCCCACGCTAACACGCACCAGCTGACACGCCACCTTCAAAATAACATATATAGTTTGGCTTGTGCAAACATTTATTTCCTCTCGCTGTTCTTTATAATTACAATGTACAAACTAATATGTAATTTCTCTGGAGCGGTAGTTGGAAAATACACACACACACACACACACACACACACACACACACACACACACACACACACACTATTAAAAGTTGAAGTCATAATTTTCACAGAAGGTGCTTATTACTGAGAAAGAACATTTTCAAAGTTTCTCATGCCAATGATTGATTTCCAGACTTTATTATCTCTGTTATTGCAGACTCAAAATAGTGGAAATATCCAAATGAATGCATCAGAGCTGCTGAAACAGTGGTATAAAACCTCAGCCTAAGGGCCCATGAGACCCCAGGGACCCATTTGAATCCGCCGTTACATTTTCTAAATACAGGCAGTCAATTGTTATTTCCATTTTACACCTCATTCATTTGGCTGAGACTCTTAATCTGGAGTGATTTATCACACAAGCATCAATCATTCAGGCAGTATTTTACACCCCCCCCCCCTTTTTTTTTTTAACAAATTACTTTATATTTTCAGAATTTCCTGCAGATGTGATATTGGATGAAACTGTCTGTCAGTCAGGACTCTCTGTAGTTCGCTGTAGTGCGATGACAAAGCACTGATCGATGATTAGTATTGATCAGTTATTCACATTTTTCATCCATGAAATTATGTAAATCAGACACTCAACAGTCATTTTCTCTGAGTTGTTTCAGGGTTTTTTTGCCGGTTCTCACTTTGAGGCCTGGTGTCTGTGACCTTCTCAAGTGTGACTTCGACAAATTGAAGCATCACTTTCAGCGCACCTGTCTGAAGGTGTCAAGCTGCAACTCTGAGACGCCTGAAATGAGCACGCCTTTGTTTCTTATGCTAATTCCAGCAGAATGGAGTCCGCCGATCTTCTAAAGATGGGCTTCTCCCTCCTCTCCTCCTGCCTGTGACTTCTCTTCCCTCAGCTCTTGGAAACAATATTAATTTAGCACCTGAATCCTTCAGGATGCTGCTGTGCTTCTGCTGCTGCTTTGCTGCTCTCTGCAGGCTCCCATTACGTCCCCCCCCCCCTCTCTCTCTCTCTCTCTCTCTCTCCTCCATCTGTTTTCCCCGCCTCTGTTAACCTTTAATTTTCTCTTTTGTTTTATTTTCTCTTTCTCATCTGTTCTCTCCCCCTGTTTCGTCAGTGCTCTTTTGACATTCCCTCTCTGCAGACTTCGCACTTCCATTATTCACCCCTGTTGCTTTTTTTCCCTTTTCAATTTTGATTTGAGGGACGCTCTTTTTTTTTCAGGCTGAAACAGATGTGTCTGGGTCTGAGTTGGGAGCTCCGGTTGGGCCGTTCGTCTTTTGCTGCACAAACACCCACAAATCTGTTCAGATTTGAATTAATGGTTTCCCACTTAAGATAATCATTTCCACAGAACTCCACATGATTGACATATCTATCTATCTATCTATCTATCTATCTATCTATCTATCTATCTATCTATCTATCTATCTATCTATCTATCTATCTATCTATCTATCTATCTATCTATCTACCTACCTACCTACCTACCTACCTACCTACCTACCTACCTATCTATCTATCTATCTAATTATACTCTAAGTAGAAAACCGTTATTCCCTGTCAAGCTTAAAAATTGTGCCAAGAAGATAAAAATCTGATGATTCTCATTTATCCAGTCTGTGATAACAAGCGCTCCATGACTGAGAGCACAGCTGTGACCGCATCAGCCAACATCATTAAGCGGAAGGCAAAATTAGATGCTAATCTGACCACGATTGGTAACCATCATCTCAGATGCGGGAGGAAAAGCTTCCATCATTATCGGGAGTCTTTTTCTGCCAGTTTTCCCTGTCAGAAGTCGGGATCTGTTGGTAAGTTGTACACATTAAACGTCTTGTCCAGCACCATTTTTTCCTGCTTTACCTGCAGTCTAAGAGCTGTTTTAACCCTCAGCCTGTAAAGCAAACACAGTGCTGCAGTTCTTCCCTCCCACCTACTGCACATCGGACAACTGGCCGAAGATGCATGCAGGCGTGAACATCCAAGAGCATCACGCTTTTGCAGATTAAATCCAACATTGCTCTGTCGTCGGCTGAGCATGTTAGCTCCAAATTTTATAAAATGTTTTCAAACCTTCCTGACCTGCACATGTCATCGCACAGAGGTCAAAATCCTATGTGTGAAGAAGGGAAACAAGCATCTGTGGGAACAAGCACATATGCTAATCTGTGTGGAGTTGTCAGTGCAGTTAAATGTATGATATCAAGTTTTAATTAAAAAAAAAAAAATTGTGATTAAGACCTCATTAAACTAGACTAACGCTGCTTGTGAAAGTGAGGTGATGTGTGGAATCCTGAAAAAGACAACTGTGTCATCTTTCCACCTGATGATAGTTAAGGATCAATTGTAGTATTGATAAAGTCTGAGACTGTCAATACTGATCTAACACCCCAGTGAAAACAGGGATGATTGCACCAGAGTGGAGGGGAAGGACCATCGTTAATTCGCAGCTGATGCTAACATTTGTATTACATTTATCATCGTTTTTATTTAGGTAGCTGTTCTTCGTGGCCTGAGGTGTTTGTCTTTTTTTTTTCATTGCACCTTTATTGTAGCCGGTGATTGAATGTATATTCATCTTGTACCTTTACACCACAGCTCATGGACCAGCGCCTCATACTTCAGGCTTGATTTAGGAGCTCTTTGCTTTTCTTCAGTGTTGTTATTGATTTCAGTACTGGAGCTTTAATATTTATGAGTTCTAACAATTGCATGGAATCCACGAGTGCGTCCCAACGGTGTCCAGAGATGAGGAGATGAGAATCATCCATGGAGAGAATGTTTAACAGCCGGTGATGCGGCTGAAAGTCCAGGGGGAACCAGCACCGAGCTGCAGGCAGCAACCGAGCTGCAGGCAGCAACCATCACTGATGAACGGCCTGTTTTTAATTCAGGAAGTGGTTTGGCTGTTATCTCACACATTCTATTTAACCCCGTACAGGGGTGTGTGTAGATGTCATATACAGGCGATGCAATCTGGCAGCAGCAGGTGGAAATATGGTGCTAATTGTAGCAGTTGTTGTCATCACAAGGATGTTGGCGGTTTGTCTATGCAGCGCAGACTTGAACTGGAAAACAGTTGTTTTTGTTTTGTTTTTTTAAGTTGCATCCATCATTGTAATGAGTTCTTGACTGGAAGAAGAAGAAGAAAACTCTGTGTGACTGTGTTTGCCGTCACACTGACACATGCACTGATGTGGGAGTGCGCTCAGCACACAGGTTAATGAGATCCCAATGCTCATCGGCTGTTTCAGAGCCGACATCAGTTCATTTGCCCTGCTATTATTAACTATTATCTGCTTCTGATGAGGCCGTTCCTGTTTCAGGTGATAATTTAATTCGACAAATCAACCTTCTTTATTTCCACTTTCGCCTTTATTAGGAGCTGCTTCTACTCCCCAAGATGGTGATGAGCTCATTAGGAAGACGCATATTTGTCAACAATGCTTTTAAAAATGAATGAACGCCGCATCGCTTTGGCATTCTGACTTGGTGTCAGCGTGAATGGTGCTGCTGAATGACTGTGAGGGTTTCTCCATGTGTGTATTTCTGTGCCTCTGTGTGTGTGTGTGTGTGTGTGTGTGTGTGTGTGTGTGTGTGTGTGTGTGTGTGTGTGTGTGTGAGGAAAGTCAAGAGAAAAGCCCCTGTGGGGTAGCAATCAGCAGAACAAAACGACTGTTGGGGGGGAAGAAAAGATGAATAGCTGTTGAAATAACACGGATACATGGGGGGGTGGGGTGGGGGCCATGTTGGTGGCTCTAATTAAAATCCTGCCCATTAGCTCACTGTAAATCGGATAATTTCTTCTCCCAGGAGACTGACTGACAGTTAAATGATGCTGTTGGTGCTAGAATGGATGCTGGAATGGTTATTATTATCATTATGATAGCAAGGTTAGGATAGCAAATTATTTTTTAGAAAAGTGTTTTGGTTTCAATTTTAATTTCTTTTTATTTAGCTATTCTTCAAGAACAGCCCACTTGTCACACTCCAGAAACTCTATCCCAGCCTCCCTTGTTAAATGTTAATAGAAGGGTAAAGAATTGTCTTACAAATATACCAGGTAAAAATGATGTAATGTGTCCCCCTTAAAGCTGTGATCTGCATCACACAGCACAACATTAGCATGTTGCTTCAACGCCACTGTCAACAATATCCTCTAGTGTCCATGATAGAGATCACATTTGGCCGAGGTTACCAGTCTGTGCTCAAATATGGTTGCAGCGTGTGTGTGTGTGTGTGTGTGTGTGTGTGTGTGTATGTGTGTGTGTGTGTGTCTGTGTGTGTGTGTGTGTGTGTATGTGTTGTACTTCCTACATGCTGAGTACTCATTCTACTACCAAAGTGTGGACTTCTTTGGGAAAAGAGGACATTTTGGCTCCAAAGGGCCATCTGAGGGTTAAGACTTGGTTTTAAGGTAAAAGTTAGAATTGGTTTAGGCTGAGGTTAGGGTCGGGGTCAGAGAGTTAGCTGGGACGGTTAGGGTAACACATTATGCCCATGAAAGTCCTCAGAAAGATAGAAGGACGATGTGGTGTGTGTGTGTGTGTGTGTGTGTGTGTGTGTGTGTGTGTATGCGTGTGTGTTTGTGTGTGTGCTATTTACTGTAGATCCCTTAGAGTCCTTCACTGGAGGACTTCAAATTGATTTACCAGAATTGCCTTTCAAAGCCACTTCAATTTCACCCCATGCAAATTTGCACTACTCTCGATCTCTTTAACACCCTTCCTCCTTTGTTTCCTCGCTTACTGTCCTGGAATCTCGCTCTCTTTTCTTTGTCATTCCTTTGACACCCCTTAACTTTACTTTTTCCTCTCCTTGCCTGCATATTCATCCCCATTAACAATGAGCAAAACATGAAAGGCCATGTGTTAGCATAGCAGTCTCACAGTCAGTTAGTTCATCTGTCACTGTAAGTGTTGGTGCAGTGTGTGTTTGTGTGTGTGTGTGTGTGTGTGTGTGTGTGTGTGTGTGTGTGTGTGTGTGTGTGTGTGTGTGTGTGTGTGTGTGTGTGTGTGTGTGTGAACAAGCGTAAGATGACAGAGAGTTTATGCCAGAAGTCATTTCCAGGTACATGAGCTATAATGCTGCTTCCATTTTACAGACTTGTGCTGATGTGGCCAAGGTCTCTCAGTCCAGTTCACACACACACACACACACACACACACACACACACACACACACACACACACACTCTCTCTCTCTGTCTCTCTCTCTTGCGCTGCCTTTCTGCATCTTGTAGTGAGGAATCGTTGCATTTTTTGATGGATTCAGCAGTGAGGGGTTGGACCAAGGTAGTGTCTATTGATTTTATATTTGGCAGACTGTGCTTTGGCCACTTAGTCCTGCAATATACTTCCCTCTCCCATTACTCTCTCACTCACACCAACATTGTGTTTTTCTCTTCTCCCTGGAAGCTCTACTTCCATGGATATTTTGTACAGCAGTAAATTCAGAAGGACCATGAACCCACTGTCTCCCAAGAGAGTGTGTAAGATCTACTGCACATGGCACAAGAAGTGAGGAGAGCTTTGATGAGATTGTGTTTGAAAGCAGAGACAATGGTTGACTCCGTTGAAATTGAGTCCATTCTAATTCTCATTAAAACGCCACCAAAACAAACAGTAATGTAAGCCAGCATGTGCCCAAGTCAGCTGAGGAGCGTGATAGAAAAGAACTCACTCAACAAAATGTTAGATAGTGAACATGTTAATTTTGAGGAGAGGTTCCACCAAACAGATCTAGATGTCTTAGTCATCCCACTTTCATCAGCTGAACCTGAGAGAGGAAGGACAGGTAAGACTGGACGATCCTGCTGTGTGCCATGTCCATCTGGGAAAACTGGACAACACCAACCTGACAGAAATCTGCCAGCGTCCATATGCAATTTTGTACTGTATTTTGTATTCTGGAGCTCTCCAGGAACAGTTAATCGGTTAATTGGTTAGCTTGCTTAACTGCACAGCAGCAATTATTTAGCCTTTCAGACTCTCTTGTTGCGCTGTCATTGCTCTTTTGCACTTGAGAAATCACTACATATTGTAACTAGGGGTGGCTTCACACCTCGACAGTTTGGAGAAGCTGTCCTGAAACAAGCGGGTGTTGATAGACGATCAGCCATGTGAACATGCAGGCTGTGAACAGTCATCCAACAGAGGGATAGATCGCACTCATGTTTCACGGCTGCTATTCACGCCCTGCTAGCAGTCTCAATCTCGCAGCTAATCTTAAATTAAAATGAAAAGCCACAGGCTGCCATCATGACCTGCATTAAAATGACGTTCCTAAGAAACTCAAACAACAATTCAGGAGATTTTAAAAGGATTTATGACTTTTGTCCCTTTTGTATTTAAGGTCTGCTGCACCTGCCTGCTGCATACTGTGGCAAAGGAAGTATGCAGATGCTTTGAATAAATTCTTAAAATAATAATAATAATAATAATAATAATAATAATAATAATAATAATAATAATAATAATAATAACAATAATAACAATAATAATACATTTTATTTATAAAGCACTTTTACAAATGCTGAAAGACACTTTACAAAGATTAAAATATCAGAGACATAAAATATGAGACAAGAAATAAAGACAAGAAATAAGGCATAGAAATAAATAAAAAGATAGCAAGCAAGAAGGGACAAATAAAAAATGTTTGAGGTTTTTCTTGAAGGGGCTGAAAACAGTGTTTTTTCTTTTATAAAGCACAAAATATTCTGACTACTGGGCCATTTTCATTATTTTCCTATTCTTTATTTTCATTGACTAAATAAAATTGAGCCTTTTTCCCCTCCTCCTCACATTATTGTCCTCTCTACCTGCCTGACCTTTCTGTCTTCTTTGTGCAGTCTTTCTCCTCCAGATTTTTTCTGGATGATGCAGCTTGGTCAAGTCTTATTGGCCCTTTAGAACAAAAAACTTGAGGGGGGGGGTGGCTGAGGAAACAATCAGAGCGACAGACGCAAAACGCACGGAGAGATTTTAGCCTCTTGTTTGTCCGCCTGAAACAAATGAAGTAGATGGGGGCAGCAGCTTACATCGACGGACAGCTTGTCCCAGATAATGCTCTCATTTGGAAGGAAATTGACCCCGGGTGTTGAACCTCCAACAAGACAAGTTAGTCTGCCGAGAACACATTTAGGATTTTATTGGAACGATAGAGTGTGAAAGGGAGTGTACGATGAAAAATTGAAAGAATTGGCAATCTGACAAAAGAGGGAAATGGGCTTTTATAGAGAGACTCAGAGAGAAACAAGTGCAGTATAAAATAGGATGACACACAAGTTGTACAGCAATGTTATTCTTGCAACATGAATATGTGATTAGCTGGTGGTTTTGTTGATCTGTGCCCAAATACTGGTATTCGTGTGGGCGTGGCCTGAACCAAAAATTGGGTCGAGTTTGACAGAATGGCGGGAAAATGTCTCAGAAAACATATTTAAATTATTATTTGTTTTTGAAGGATGTGTTTTGCCGGAGGGCGCTCTGGTCCCATTCCAGACAGTACGCCTGATGCATGAATATTGTGATGGAAATGCTAAGGATACAGTTGACACTGCAGCAGGAAATGTGACAGCGACATCTCTCTAGCTCAGGTGCCTGGCTGGTGGTGCAGAAAACATGCCATTAGCTCCAACCCTGCTTCATTTTTCAGAGAGGGCTGCAAAAGCCTCTGATTTATCTCCATTAGTTATCAAGTTTCCACCCCACGGCTCCGATGCCTCTGCAGCTGATTCAACAAGAATTTAGCACATTTCATCAGTGATGACACGACACAGACATGGGTCACTGCTGACCTGATGACACAAGATGTCTTAAAAAAAAGTCATAATCATCAAAGAATTAAAAAAGAAATGATTAAGCTGTAATCTTTCAACTCAGTGTCTGTCCAGCGTGTGTGTGTGTGTGTGTGTGTGTGTGTGTGTGTGTGTGTGTGTGTGTGTGTGTTGCATGCAGATGTCCAGGGTATTTTAGAGGTGTTTGGGTAAGCGGGAGTGTGATATGAACACGGCTCCCCAGGGTCCGGACCTTGGTGATCCTATTACAACGGTGCCGCTAGGACGCAGCGAAAGCTCCCGTGTGCTGAGAAAACCCTCCGCACATCTGAATCAAAGAGGTGTAACCTTCACGTATCAGTTTGCCTGTAGTCATGATAGACCTTTTCTCAAGCAAATACAGCATTGATTGTTTTTTTTGTTTTTTTAAGCAATATAAACTGGATTCTAGTAAAAAAAACAAAAAAAACAAAAAAAACAAATCAATGTGTATTCAGACAAAGAGGGAGCACACCGGACAAAATGATAAACAGTCTCAGGCTGCAAATATGGAGAGAGAAAATGTCACTTGGAGGCCCTAAAGCATTTTTTTAATATTGATTGTTTTGGGGTTTTTTTTTTTACACACACATTAGAAAAATCTTAAATTACCAGTTATATCTCAGTCGGGGAAAACAAACACCGATAACAACAACTGCTTTATTGTAGCACCTTCTTTAGCGCTGCTTAAACTGTTACCTGGTATTTCATGGAAAGTGCACAACTGTGGCAGCATTTCATTGCCAGGCAGCCATTTGAGCACCAAAGTGAGCAAATTCACTCCATCTGTGATCAGCAGGGTTTTTTCTGCAGGAATGAAAGTGGAAATTAAGCTCCCATTGGCAGATTTAAATGAATGGTTGTTGGGGAAGTTCACATGTGACACCCTCTGATGGAAATGTTAAGTAGAGGAGGGTGGAGAAGACGAAGAGGGAGAAAATGAATTGATGGGCGAAAATAGATGGCTCGTATTGGAAGACTGTGATGACTGAGATACATTTCCATTTAGATGGGAGGGCAGGGCATTTCTCTGACAGTGTTTTGATGTGAATCGCTCCGCTTGTCTCCACTTGGTTTGTGGGAGAAACCAAACTTTCAAGGACACTGGAAAAACTTCCCCAAAACCTTGGGACGTACATTATGGGGGGGGGGGGGGGGGGGG
>BJFM01000810.1:49380-66227 GCA_016586285.1 Arothron firmamentum
TGGAGACGGGTGGAATCACAGGAGGAAACAAAAGAGGAGGTGACAAAGAGTAGGAGCAGGAAGAGGGCGATGGTGGAGGAAAGCGATGAAAGCAAAGCAGACAGGGGAGCAGATGAAGGGGAAAGTAACACAGACTGGTGGGAAATAGAGGGTGAAACAGGTAGAAGAGGCACAGCATTGTTTTCACACGAATGGAAAACAATCTGACTGGTTATGTGATCTGACTGTGCAGCTCATACTGGTCAGGTAGTGGAATCCAACCAGCCAGGAGACTTCCACAATTAGCCACAGCTTATTGGACGACAGGCGGCAACCAGACATTGGCAGATGTGGAACAGCGATGAGGTCCGCACTTTTAAGGGATATCCTGGCAGGAAACTGCCCTCAGACTGAACACCTGCTACTGACTTTCCAACGGTATCCAACTGCATCATCTCGGTAAGGGACCCCAGTCACAGAGGCTTGGGGCATTAGGCACAGTGGTTTTCCACAGAGCCGCCCTTTCTAAAAATAAAACCACTCACTGAGGTACTTAAAGTCATTCTGAATAAAAGTGTCTGCTTAATGTCTTTTAGTATATTGTATTGCTCCCATTAATGCAATATAGACCTCACTCTTCTACTGCCCATTGACTTCCATTCCCAGTAGGCTATCTATCTGTCCATTGACTGCCATTTAGTGTCAACAGGGCAATAATTCCTGAGGTGAATGACGTTGAGACACTCAGCAGCTCGTTATCAAGGCCAGGGGTTAGATGGCCGTCGAGGGGACACTCTATTCTCTTACTTTCTTCTCACTTTCAGTTTATTCACCGCGCTTCTCACACACACACACACACACACACACACACACACACACACACACACACACACACACACACACACACGCACGCATGCACACACGCTCGCACGCACGCACACACACACACACACGTTTTGTCACCTCGCTTGACCTGTGACCCCCTCTCCTTTTCTTTACTGTACGTCTGTGTTCTCCTCTCCCCTACAAGCTGAGGGTTTGTTTCAGTTCGACAACTTTTACCAGACATTAAACGCCTGTTACCAAAAATAAAAAAGGATAATTCCCTGAAGCATTTTTTTTTGCCAACATTTAAATAAGAAGACAAAAATGGGTAACGCTAAATAGATTTTTTTTTCCTGCTATAAATAATGTTGTATGCAAAGGAAAAAGCCTGAAAAAGATTAAATTTCCATGGTCTTTTTTTATCTATTTAAACTCAACCAGAAGTTAGGATATTGCGCACGCAAGGCAGTGATTTGAATTCCATTACTTATTAAACTGTCATTTGGCCTGAATATCAAATATTATCAAATGTGACATTGCTGCAAGAAACAACCATTGGCCTTGCCAAACCTGTTTTCCATATCTGTATTCATAATGTTTGCCACAGGCAAATTTACTGCACATTGAAGCCACCATCAGACGCTTGTTTGAACAGATTTAAAAAAATAAACATGAGGTAATGTTACACAAGGAAACAGTATATATTATTTATTCATCTGCAGGCTGCATGGAGGGGTTTTATGAGGACAGGGAGGCTTAATGGACTGGTTCGAAGGGGACCGTGAACTGGGCTAAAGGGCTGCAGCTGCCAGCAGACACTGGAGATGCAGCATAGGATTCCTCACAGCGACCCTCCGTAAGCATGTTGGCAAACACTCATCATGCACAGAAAAGGTTGACGGCCCCTGTTTGTTTAGATTGTAACAAACGAGACCGACGGAGCTTTGACGTGATTTATTATTATCAAACGTGCAGCACAAATAATGATGCACCAGGATTAGTGGTGGACAAAAATGCAACGTTGTCATAAATAACAGCATAAACGTGTTGAACAAAAACCCTTTTGCATTGAATAACAAATTCCTAGCTTCCTGTCTAACAAACACAGGGGAAACTGAGCTTTTTGCAATGAAGGAAATGAAGGAAACATGTCTGGGATGCACATTACTGTACTTCTATTGTGACATTTTCCATCCTCACCTTTAGTATGCATTTAATCTGCCGCCCCTCCACTCCTCCACCCCACTCCTCCACCCCTTACTCTTAGTTCCACACTAATCATCACGAGACAGTTCCACAGGCCCCACTTCAAAGGGCTAACATTTGCTCCTTGTCTGTAAGAGGGCCTGTCAGACTCGCTCAGGTGCCTACCTACAGCCAAGAGAGAGCACAAAAGGCAGAAAAGAGACGGACCGGGAGACAGTAGAGAGATGCGTTAAAAGGCAGTGGAGGTTGAGAAGAAGAAGAGCTGAGAGCAGGATTCTCCAGCAGAAGCGAGTGGTATTTAGCACTTCACCAGATGAATCCCGTTAGCACGGCTGCGTTTTTTTGTTAAGAGCGTGTTAAAAGTATCCGAGTGCTGTTGGATGAGTACGTGTCAGCTCTTTGCCAATCTCACACCAGGCAAAGAAAAACAGAAAGAGAGGAGAAAACAGAAAGGGCACTCAGGACCATTTTCATGCTTTAGGAAAAAATCTTTACCTTTCAATTTCCTTTTTGACTTCCCTCCCGCTCTGCTCTCTCCCGCATCTCCTTCTTCTCCTCCTCCTCCCTCATCAGCTTCCCTCGCTTTTCCACCCCGCAGGAAGGAACAAGCGAGTGCACACCAGCACCCACCCCCCCTCCTTCCACCGTTCCTTGCTGTCTCAATTTTTTGGGAGCGAAAATTAAAGTTGCATTCCGTTGCCGCCATTGTTAGGGTAATAAGAAAAAGTTATCTTCAAAGGGTTTTGGGTGGCGAGAACGGAGACGGCCGGGGGGAGGGTGGCAGATGGAGCACGTGTATGTGCATGTTTGGAGGGGTGTGAGGTTTGGCTAGAGCGGGTTTTTTTTTTTTTTCCTGCGAGTCCACCTAATGCGTGAAATTACACCTGCCACCTTCCTGCCTGTGTATTGCCATGATGTGTGGGTTGTGCGGACATAATCGCATACTGCTACAGTTGTCTATGTGCTCACCTGATTTAAAAATAATCCAGGCTAACACATATTCCACGTCCCAGTGTGTGCTGTCTGAAGCAATTTCGGTTAGCATGGTGCGCAACAATATATTCTTATTAGCAGGTCCAATTCCTATTAACAGTCAGCCCCAGATAGCGAGTTAATTAACTCTGCCCTCCTTCTCCCCTGGCTATCAGCGCACAGGTAGCCTTTCATGTCGCCACCGAGAGATAGAGCGCGGGACGGTAGCAAAAGATGGCAGCCAGAGGTGAAACGAGGGAGAGGAGAAAGAAGGAGGGAGGGGAGAATGAGAAAAATGAGGGGTGGAGGAGTGAGGTAAAAGACGAGGGTACGGAAGGATGGTAACATGAGCTAAATTGGATTTGGATGAGAAAGCCCTGAGAGGGTTGTAAAGTGTCGGAGACGGTAGATAGAATGTAAGAAAAGCTTTTTCCCCTTTTTTTAGGGCAAAAAAGAAATCTTCATCTTTCCTTTTTTATGTATTTCATTTCGACACCTACTCACCACACAGCAGGGGATGAAACAAACAGAGGGCGGAGGAGTTGAGGGTCGGGCCTGAAATAACAAGAGAGGGTGGATTTGGGGGGGTTTTTGGGGGGGATTGGGTAGATGTAGATCTAAGGGCACTGCTGCAGAGCTGGGCATTAGTTTACACAATTCACACGTAGAAATCTGTATTCAGACATTAGATGCAGAAAACTTCCCTCATTTCAGCAAGTGTTTTATGTCAACATACATTTAGAAGACAGAAATCTGGCAACGGCTTTAAACTGAACGGCAACAAAAATCATTAAATAGCAAAGTGAAGCGCCAGTCTCATACAGCAACAAATCCGACCATCAGTAGAGCCTCCATCTGAAGCGTAATCTGCGTTAATTACAATTATTTCCACATTCATATGTTGCCCTTTTTATTAATGCTTTTATTTTCTTGATCCTTGGATTGAATAAATCCCAAAAAGACAAACAGCCAAAGGAAAACCTGGCCGTTGCCATCAGCTGTTCTATTTTGTTAATTACGGGCATCTACAGCGTTGGCTTATCTGCACTTGACACTGTAGCTGTACTCTATTACTGCTTTATTTTGTATTCTGCCTGTTTCTTCACTGTCAGCTTTGTTTCATTAAAAGCTTATTTAACATAGACTTCTTTGCATGTAATACTTACTTTTCCTCATTTTCTCGTGTAAGTCGTGAATTGCACTATTCAGACAAACGTGCTGGTCTGAATTGTTAATAATGATCTGCGCTGCACTGTTTCTTCAGATCTTCAGGGTGAAGCCCTTTGATCTTTTTTTTTTTTTGAAAACCCAAGACTTAATAAAGAGATACTGACAGCCGGTTAAATCACACTAAATTGATCTAAACATCTTAATGTGTGTCACGTGCCTGTCCTCGGCTGTCTGCGTGTTTTTATGCTTCCCAATCAGCGTCGATGATTAATCGGCAAAGCCATTACTCATTTCCCCGAGTTTACGCGAAAACACAAACGCCAAAAAGAAGAAAGGAGGTGATTTATTTTGATGTTAAATCTGTGAGATTAATGGATGTGTATCGACAGTCATTTGCAAACAGAAACAGGAATAAAGCATCATTACCAAAGCTAGTAACTGTTGTCTTTTGTGTGACTTTATAACGGTTAGGCGGCAGTGTTTCAGTCTTCAGACAGGAGAGGGCTTGTTTTGGAGGCGCACACACTCTCACCACACATAGTCAGTGCACTTCCTGTCGTAGCTTTTGTTTGCTTCTCATTAGTTTTCTTTCTTAAAAGTTTCAAATAGCTTTTCAGTGCATCAAGACAGGAATACAAATCGGACAGCGTGGCCTTTTGTTCTCCACGGTACAGTTGGTGTTGAGTTGGTTTATGATCAGAGCAACAAGTTATTAGTCTTGCAGAGTGTTAGCCTCCACGAGTTAGCTGTGCTACGCTCAAATCCAACACAACCGTGTTCACTAAAGTTGCTGCATCCCTTTTAGTCTGTTTTGGGGATTTTCAACTAAAAGGTAAAGATTATTTAAGTTTTATTCTTATCTTTTTTCCTTCTTTTTCAGCCTCATGCGCACTTGTTCTCATCACCGTTTGATCAAACTACAGCTTTCAACTGAACTGCCATAGTGAATAAAAAAAAACGGAGCAGGGCATAAATAAATTATGCGTGCGATAATGAATAAATAAAGGTGTGACACTATCAATAAGCAGCCGTAGGTACCAGACACACGGAAACGAGTGCATGCCACCGTCGCCTACGCACACGGCCCTGATAAAAGGCTGAGCTCTGTGGGTAAACAGCCCTTCTGCCAACACTTCTCTGCTCATTTTCCCCCTCTTAGACTCATAATTCTGTAGCCAGATCTCATTGAAGAATACATAAGACCTGCCAGGTAGATGCTGTCATATTGTCACACAATTGAATGGTTCAGTCTCACGAGCACTTAGAAAATAAGAAGCTAGCCATGCCCCGGCCCAAGTATGATCAGTATCTCGGAAATCCCATCATTTCACGGGTTTTAATAATGATACAAGTGCATTACACAGGTCTACAAGTGGTCAGAAAAGAGCCTAAAAGTGTAGTTTAACCTGAATCTCAACCTGATTGCAGCATTCCGACGCAAGCAGATGTGTGCAGCAGAGCCCGGATGAGCGGCCACGGTTGTTGTCATTCCTGTCAGGACAGGTGGGAGCGCACCCAGTCAACACGGCTCCTGATTAGCTCAAACTGCCGAGGGGCCAACAAGTCCCTAATCAGAGCGTTAGCGTGTGAGAAAGAGAGGCGAAGTAGAGCGAGAAGATGGAAAGCCAGAGATGGAAAGGGAGAAACATGGGAAGATGAGAGGACGTCTGGAACAGGGACGAAAGCAATCAAGAAACACTGATCCAAAACTACATAGATAGATAGATAGATAGATAGATAGATAGATAGATAGATAGATAGATAGATAGATAGATAGATAGATAGATAGATAGATAGATAGATAGATAGATAGATCTATTTCCTTCACTTTAGATGATAACTAAGCTAAACAAGTGGAATAAACTGGAATATAAGAGCAGAAATTGGAGCATGGAATACATTCATTTTCTCATCTTATTTTAACTACGTCTTAAATTTTCTTTTGTTGAGACAGGCGACAGTGGATGCCGAAACATGTCAGGTAATGAAAAACCACTTGTCTCAACAAAAGAAAATTTAAGAAGCGGAAAATGGAGTTTACTATATTTAATTTTAAATGTTCATACTGTGATGATTCACTTCTCCCACTTTGAAGGAAATATAACTTGAAAGGGTCAAAAATATCTCAGAACACTCTGTATGAGTAAAGAATGGCTGCAGGAATGCAATAAATAACTGTTTTTATTCCACCCCGAGCATTATGCTCCAACGCTGCACATTAAATAATGCGCTCATATTTAAAACTTGTTGATGTGTTGCCTGAAGCACAGACATTGAAAAAAACAATGTTTGGACTGCAGAAACTGAAATGTCTGAGGACATGTAAAATGCATTTAATTGACAAGTTTACCCGAATAATGAATATTTGTGTTTGATGCTCAAATGATAGAAAGGAGAGACATTTATCTGCAGATGATGAAAGACTTTTGAAGGGAACAGGTCACCTTAAACACGTCGGAAAAATCCCTTTAGAAAAGACAGAACTGAGCGTAAGCTGTCCTCTGTGGAAACTGGTGTGCCTCATTTCTCTGAAAATGACCTCTGGTGTCTGCAGCCTCTCCCAGCTGCACATTTACCAGATGTCTGTTGATGTTCGGGGGAGGGAAAATAACAGCGGACCTCTGACACGTTCCCTGCACGCTCGTCTCTGCTGCTCAGACACAGTAGCTCCACTCTATCCTGAGACTGAGCAGTCTCAGGATGAGGTCTCTGGAGACTTCATGCATTCCCCAGGCCCTCACCCTAACCATAAGCATCTCCTCTGGATGACAAACTCTTGCCCAGGACGACTCTTCTATTTCAGACACAACTACAATAGACGCTTCACCACAAACAAACAAACAAAAAAAAAACACCAAGAGGCAGAATATTGGCACCCATCTGTTCTATGGCGGTATCCATGGAGATGCACAGAGAAACAAGTGTACAATTTCACGTTCTGAACCCAACGCTCACTCTCTCCACTTCCGTCCGTCTGTCTGGAACTTGGCAGCTACCTGTCAGAGGCATCAAGAGAGCCTGCGTGGATTTGGTGCATATACGCATTCTTGCTTCCCGGCTTCTGTGTGCGCTCGCGCCTCCACGCGCACGTCCCAACGCGGTGCCAAATTCATTAAATTTGCATTACTCAGCCCGATTAGAAAATGTGCCCTCCCTCCTGCGGAGAGATAAAAAGACGAGCAGAATGCCACAAAATGCCAGCGAGATGAGAAAAAAAAAAAAAGGAAGAGATGAACAGACAAGGATTCCAGAAAACAATAATAGACAGTTAAAAATGTAATCAATTTATTGACCAGTCAACATAAATACTCCCTGTATGTGACATCACCTGGTTAAATGTACACAATGCTACTAATATTGTTGCCTAGCGATTACACCCATCCACAAATTCCCCTCAGTCCTTCCTGTAATCTGGGTCTGTATTCTACTACCGTTATCTCCACTTGTGCAGTGGGATGTGCTAATAAGCAAAACAAAGATAATGTAGTCTTCATCAGGTGCCAAAAATGTGCAGGAAACAGGCAGCAGTGGACCAGAGCCATCAGTCAGAAATCCTGGCAAGCAACAGCACACACAGGGCGGTGTGTGTGCAGGGTGATGGTCTCAGTCTGAAGCCTGTAGAGGCCTACGGGTTCCCTGCACATTCCGCTGCTTCTTCCCAGCTGACTCAGTAATGCTAACTCAAGTCACACAATTGTGCACGAAAAGTCAGGTATTCAAGCCATATTACACGTTTATTACATCAACAGTGTCGTTTTAATTTTTTAAGGACTTGATGTTGAAAGGACCGTTGGTGGAAGAAAACATAAGGAAAAAAGACCAGAATGAAGGCAAGAGAAAAGGTGCAGGGAAAAGGGATTTACACATGAAAATATAGAAGAGAGTGGAGATCAAAGGAAAAGCAAATCAAATAAGAAGACACAGGAAAACTGACAGGAAGAATCAAAGTGAGAAATGTGGAAATGATGTTTGAAGAAAGAGGGAGAACAGACGGGGGTAGAAGGAGGGGAACAGGAGGCTCCAGATGGAAGGTTTGTGTTGCCGGGGCGGGTTGCTGAGGAAGTCATTAAGCAGCCATTTCATCTGCGTCTGCTTGGCTAGCAAGGAATCTAATTGCATCTGAGGAGTCGAGAGGAGAAATGCCAAAGTACATTTAGATCAAAGATAGCAGACACCAGAGAGCCTGCAGGCACCAGATCCCACCTCAGCCTCTCCTCTTCGTCCTCCTCCTCTTCACACTTTGGTTCACTTTCTTCATCTTCCCCCAATATCCCTCTCTCTCTCTCTCTCTCTCTCTCTCTCTCTCTCTCCATTTTGCTCCCACATTCTCTCGATTTCTTCTTCCCTCGCTCCCTATTTTTGTTGCTCTCCCTGATTCCTCCACCCGCTCAGCTCTTAAAACGGTCCTCTATCACCTTTCCTTTTGGTCATTTCTGGTCTGTTCTCTTCTGACTGTCGCTGCTCTCCGCCGTCTTTCTCTCACCGCTGCTGGTTATTTAGCTTTCGTTTGTGTTTGAGCTCTCCTGGCAGCGTGTGTCGATCTCACATCTTCCATTTGCGAACTCTTGATTAGTCGCGTCGCATCAGGATGCAGCTCATTGTCAAGGTAGAATTCAGTTTACCCGGGGTGTACTTATTGCCCTGAATGTGGGTCTACATGTGGCATAGGGGGGAACTTGCAGTAATTGCTTTGTGTGGGATTGGTCCTACAATAGAACCCTAAACAAGAGAAACTGCTTATGGGGCAGGATTGTGGGGGGGGGGCAGAGAGGAGGTTATTGTGTTCACCATCATTTCAGCTACTCTTTAGGAACCATTAGAAGCATTTATTCTTCAGAGTGCCGGAGCCAGGGTGTATCCGTGGGCCTTTTTTTAAGTTAAAGTGGAGCATCTGCAGTCACATCTAAGCAAGAAAAACAGTGGGGATTATTTATTTAAGCACAAGAACCACTTTAATATTGCGGGAGCAGCGAGTAATTTACACTGAAGGGAACAGAACCAAGAAAACAGGAAAAGTCTCTTTATTTTTCCTAACGTCATTTTATATCCAATATGATTTCTTGTTTTTGTTCTTTTCATTTTAGCCTCCATCTCTGCTATGAATAGCTATTCTTTAGTTGTTTTACCATCTTTTTTTTTTTTGTTTTCCTCATTGGTCTTACCTGCAGGTTTTTCCCTGCTTCTTTAGCTGCTTGTCTCAGCTCCTGTTTTAGATGAAGTGTCGTCAACGCTCATCAACATTTTTGGTTTATATTGTGGAACTTCTTTGATTATCTACAGTAATCGATAGGCAGAATACATTGTAGGAACTTAAACTGAACGGAAAGAAATGATTTGATTGACCTTTGCCGGAAAGGTCAGATTGTATTAATTTCAAGTTCAGCACAAGCAGACAAAGGTCAGACGTTGTATTCTGCAGGTTTCGGGATCCTCTCTTAGAAGAGCCTGACCAAAAAAAAAAAAAAAAAGACACTACAGGCCAAGAAGTGTATTTATAAAGGCGGAGCAGGTAAAATTAAAGGACAAAATTAGAAGACTATGGATCCTATATGCAATTAAGGTGTGACAGCAGTGCTGTTCCTCGTTCAGCCGTGAGTTAATTCCTTTGTTAAAATCATTCCAGTTGAGTTGCAGTTCCAGCTCGGTGGTGAATGCAGGATAACCAAATTCTCCCACCTGTGAAATAATAAAAGATATGCTGGCTTATCATTTTTCCCTCCTCTTCATCTTCTTTGTTCCTCTCTTCCTACAGAGTGTTGCCAGGAGGCAGAGCAGTGCTACTTTTATGTGGCTCCTATCAGTTAGCGCTATGATGTCTTTGTCCTTTTTACCTTCTATCTCACTGTCCCAATTTGTCACACCGAATATTAACTTTAAAAAAAAAAAGTTTATGCAACTTAGGGAGAAAGTTGAGGGTAAAACAGGAGCTAAAGTTGAAATCTCTCCAACCCGGAGTCAAAAGCTTTTTTAAAGCTAAAAATAATCACCATTCAACTGTGGTGAGATTCTAATCAATGTCAGCGCTAATGACACTCGGCTCGACGTGATCTGCCCCGTGTCATGGCTCCGGTAGTGTCGGTGGGGATGGCGTTCTCTCACCGAGACATGGCTGCAGAGGGCAGTTTGTTAGCTTGAATCAATCAACTCCTCCTTGGCAGATGAGGTGCAGAGGAGCAGGCTATCCAGCTTCTTCATTAACCCCAAACACACAGACTGGGCTACAGTCAGCTGCATCTGGTGTCTTAACCACTCCCCCCCCCCCATCAATCCCTCTATTCTGACTGTTCCTTCTCCTCCTGTCCTGATCAAGGTTTCTTCCTGTTAACGGGAATCTTTCCTTGCTTGTGGAGGAGTCAGGTTGAATTTGTTTTAGGATATCATTTGGTCAAGGCAGCAGTAAAATGATTGTTCCGTCCATTTTTTTCCTTTATAAATCCAGCTGGGGATATTTTACAGTTCTGAGGGTAAAGTCTCGCACTGGGCCTTCCTTACCTCCCACCAGTTCCTACTTATAGGACAAGGTTTTCCTTTAAGCAGTTCCACTCGCAGCAATTCCTTTTCTCCTTTTGACAGCCGCCATCGCTTCCTTGACACACACAGTATATTTTAGTACTAATCCCTGCACACCATCAAAGAGGGAAAGAGAGCGGAAGACGGAGGTGTGATTGTTACAGTAATCCCTCGGGATCCTTAATGGGCAAAAGTGAATGAGAGTGAGGGATTAGAGGGCTGTGACGGCCAATATATTCCGTAATTAGTCAGTTAACGGTCTCGGCGATGGCAGGATTACCCGAGTCTTTGCTGAAAACCTGACAGGGGCTGCACATGACGGACAGATTGCGGGGCACTGGTGAAGAGGGAGTAAGAAGAATGCAAGAGGGGGGAAAAATGGCGAGAAAGAGAAGAGCAATGTAGTGGGAAATTGAAGAAAGGAAGACGATTTTCCACAGTCTAACTTTAAATCATTAAACAGGACGCTGGAGAATTTCTCACCATGTTCAGCTGTCTTTTATGAGTCAGATGTCTTCTTTCATTCTTAAATTGATTGTAAAAAAAATTACCAAATTGTGCAGAGAAATTGAGATGATTGGATGTTTAATCACTGATCTTATTGTGTTTGAGAAGAGCGCAACAACTACAGTGTGCCAAACGCTCTATTTTTGGATGAGCAAACATATTTTTCAGTACAACACACATCCAAGTGTGTGTAGCTTTGTCTGATTGTTCTATTGATTGTTCTGGTTTTAAACAGCCACATTAATGTACTTCACACATAAGAATGAGACAGACAAAGAACACAAAAAAAGTAGGCTGTTGATGCTGGATGATAAGTGTTAATGTCACAACTGACAATTACCCAGCCTCCCCAAGCATGGGAATGCAGCTAATGGAATTCCTAATTTATACGACCCTTTTGGTTGAAAAGTGATGCTGGTGGGCTATCTGCTGTGTCGCACTGTGTCGTGTGATTGCTTGCGTGATGAACATGTAGCCAGGAGGCACAGCAGAGCTGGTGTCACCTCAGTGTTAATGCGTTAATGGTTAAAGTCTGGGAGGCTGGCGAACCACGTTGGCTTCTTCAGATTCAATCAAAATCCCATCAGTGGTCAGTTCAAACATTAGGTTCGCACCAATGGGTCTGAGAGTGACAGTCATCTCCTCCATGAATCATTGCTATTAACCAGGACTCAAACAAAAGCAGGAAACAATTCTGTCTTTTTATTTAAGGTAAATTAGCTCTGTTTTAATGCCACTGCGCCCTCTCATGGCGAAAACTTCACACGACAGAGAGAAAGCGTTCATTGCTGGAAATGGAACTCGATTATCGGCACACATTAGCATGTAAATACTGGATACTCAAATGATATTATGATCATTAAATAACCGATTTTAAATTTAATGAATGGCATAATTTCCCTGGGATGCTCTTACTGGCCCCCGGCTCCTGCTGGGACGCCTCAGACTTTCATTTGAGAAAGGACCCTGCCTGTTTCCAACACCTGCTGTTGTCTAATCAACGCTCCTCCAGAGAATGTTCCCTTTACGAGCCCTTATCCTCTGTGGACCAATTAGAAGTCTCTCTTGTCTGTTGTTTCCTGGTTTCTCTAAAGTTCCAACCAATGACAGATGGCTGGATGGAGAAGCAACGGCAAACAACAAGAGCGCTTGGACGAGGAAGAAGAAAACAACTGGAGCTTGCAGCGATTTACAGGAAATCAGGAGATCAGCATGGAGAGAATGAGGGGACATAAAGAACCAAACTCATTTAAAGAGTTTTGAATAGAAGGAACCACCAAAAAGGTTTGTAAACTCATTGATTAACTAAAAACAAGTTAAAAACAACCTTTAAACTCTGTTTCAAAATTGGGAGCCACCAAAAAAGTCTTTAAAGACTTTCTCCAATGTAGGACAAGGTATTCTGTCAGCTCCCTGTCTGCCCCCCAGGAATCTGACCCAAAGGCAAACCTTCCTTTGGTTCAGATTTATTTAACAAAAACTTCTACATATGTGGTAATTAAAAAAAAAAAAAAAAAAAAGAACAAATGCAAAACGTGTCCATAGAGCCCTGTCTTCTGATTGATTCACTGTGTATTTTACAAATGAATCAATGTAATGGCTCATGCTGATGTTAAGAATTATGCAATTATTGTAGCGACATCTCTTTGACGGCGGTGTTCAGTCATTCTGTTTGTATTTTCAGGAGTCATTTTTGACCCAAATGATTCAAAAGTGAATCCATATTTCAAACAAAAATCCTAGCCTGGACACAAAAACATCAGGCTTTACTACTTCAGAGTCCCTTTGCTGTTTCAGGTTGTAAATGGTTTTTCTGCTCTACAAGGACCTCCTGCTGTGCATTCGAGGAGCAGCAATCATGTAATCTCTTTGCTTGACAAATATTTCGCCGGATTGCATTGCGCCGCCTGCCAGGTGTGCCGCCGCCGCCACTCCAGCGCCGTGTGCAGCCGCTCTCCAGATGTCACCTTCCATAAGAGCGGAGCGCAGATGAGCAAAATTGAGATGGAGGGAGACAAGGACAGCGAGCCAGGTGGGAGGAAAAGAAAAAGGAGGGGGCGGTGAGAGGAGGGAGAGCGCGAGGGGCAGAAAAAAATGAATGCAAGAACCGACAACAGAAAGTTTGAAGACGGAAATTAGACCCTCAAATGAGCGAGGCAGATGCAGGCGTTCATGCTGACACAGGCTGATATAAACAGTCATTAAAGGAGAGGAAGAATCCAGGTTTTCAAGGCCACATAAACTGTCATCAAAAACATATTAGATATTCTCACGTAAATGTCCTTTCGGAAGATAAAGTAGTGGGTTTGTTCAACAAGAAGGGATGAGGGATGGAGAATGAAAAGAAAGATGTTCAAGTGAAAACTACCTAGTTTAACAAAATGAAAAAGTTGTAACTGGCACCTTTTGGGGAAACTTTAAGGGAGACATGCACAACAATAATCATAATAATCAACCAGTACCAGTGGCCAGGTGATGTTAACGTGTGTTTTCCTTCTGCTCCACCACAATTACCCAATAATTTGACTCAGTTTCTGTTTTTTTTCTTGGACTTTCAATGTATTTTCTTGTGAGGAAACTCATCCTTGGCTGTTACAGCAGCTTTGCTTTGACAATCACCTCTGAAGAGGCAACGTTCCCATTTCATCGCCTGAGGAAGGGTGTCATCACTGGGGGCACTCTCCCAGTGTTCCCATTCGCCTCGGACACGAACATGCTTGTTAAGTCTGTGGAGGTGGAGCACAGAGGTCCGCCCACCAGCATGGCTGCCTGGCGTGCTCCCCATTAAAGCTGCAGACGGATTTGTCAGTGTCACGCGTCTCATCAGCTGGGCTGACATGGACGTTAAGCCTGTCTGTTCCTGGTTTGTAGCCTTCAGCAAGTGAAAGATAATGGACAAGTTCTGATTCTCCTCTTGGGGAGATGAAATCCCATCATTTACCCAGAATCCATTCAAGACTTTCAGAGAAGTTTTCCGCAGAACACAGTTGTGCTTCAAGAAATTGTGCTGAGAATTTGGAACCTGGCGGTGGCTAAGTCAGAGGAGCCGCAGAGCCCTCAAGTACCAGCTGCTCATCCTGTCATGGCTTGTCTGGACACGCTGGATTTTCCCATTGCAAGTCGTTAAGATTTTCTTGCGGCGTCAGCAGGATTTTCTGACGTGCTAGCGCTCTACCAGCAGAATGCAGGCGTTCCTGGTAGGAGAGGCACGCCAATCCTGAAACCAACCAACCAACCACGACGTCTTCCCAGGCCGATCAAAGCTTTTCTCTGAAGGCCTTTTAGAAACACCTCCTTCTTAATCTGTACGCCTCAAATCAAGAGGAGGAGGTGGTGGTGATGGCCAGATGGGCTGCAGAAGCAAATCTGTCTCAGCAGAAACAAGCAGCAGACTAGAAGCATCCATGAGAAGCAACCAAGCGTCTGCAGAGACGCTTCCAATTTGCTTCGTTTCGGACCCGGTGACTTGTGCTTCCACTCTCTGATGACTGCAACACGCTGCAAGAAGGAATCCTGCTTGGTAGAAGCTCCTCAGCGCTCTGGTGTATTCATGCGCTGTCCTCCTCCATATTCACGAAAATACATTCACATGCGCTCCCCTCAGTGCACGCACAAATCAGTTCATTTGAGATTTGAGATGAGAGCTATCAGTTTCAAACACCGCCTGGATTCCAACTGCCAACCCATCACATGGCTGCTCTACTAATGCTGGCCTATTCATTGTTTTATACATACATGTATATATATCAATGTAAATATGCTTAGCAATAAGACTGTATCCATCATTCTGAAATGAAAAGCAATTAAAGCAGCCAGGACCTTTTCCAGACCTGTGACCAACCTAAGCAACATTTCAGTTTTAAGGTAATCAGCAAAACTTGAATCCAAATCTCTGCTGGGCAATGCCGGGTACGATGTGCCGAGTACTTACCGATTTCTAGAAATGTCTGACAGCTGAAAGGAGACAGCTGTCCTGCTGCAGTCTGCGCAATCCAGCATGTAAGAGCACACGCGACAGCTTTAGCAGCCACACACGGTATTTAGATATTTCTATCCATCTGGTATCGCCTATCACTCTGCATCAGCACAGGAAATTTAAGGAAGCAAGTTAGCACCAACAAAGTAGTATTTCTCACATTCGAGCATCTACGTGGATGAATGGACAATTGATGGATGTATAGAAAGAATCAATTCTACATCAAATCAATGCCAACAGGACTGATTATATTTCTTCCTAAATGTTTGTGCTCCAGTTGTTATTGTAGTCAAACCGTTTGCGGGAGGAGATGGGACAGCAGCGGCTCAAACACCCCTGTGCTGTCCCTTCAGGTAATTCATCAGAGTGGCTTTTTTTTTTTTTTTTTTTTTTTTAGAGAACATCAGGAGGATGTAAAAGCCATACTTATATCTAGGTGGGTTATAAAATGTATCACAGTGCTTTTATGCATAAAATAAAATGGATCATTATCGTAGGACCAGCATTAAGCTAAGCAGTCCCCTGGGAAACATGGAGTGTTCTGGCAGGAGGAGCTGCAGATGTCTTGTGTGTGTATGTGTGTGTGTGTGTGTGTGTAAGAGAGGGAGGGGAAGAGAAAGAGATGGTTGATACCAGAATATGCAAGGCCAATGTCAAACGCGCACACAGGATTCCCATGGCATGCTGATGTTAGGCTAATTGTTCCACCTGCAGCATGTAAATGCAACACTTTATATAAGTGGTTCCATGTCTGTTAGCTCTTAAGCGCTGAAGTCACACATCCTTTAGAGAAGGACATGGACCTCACCTGCAAGAACTGGCCACAACTGTTGTGAACAGCAGAGAGTAGCTTCCTAACCACCCTTTAGCTCTTCCCTCTCCACTCATCTCCTGCAGTAGTTCAGTGTCTAAAGAGGACACGTGGGGACGACCACAGGGCTCTGCCCTGCTGGAGCTGACAGGTGCGAGTCTGCAGCGCTGTTTAAGCTTTGGAGCGGGAGAACTGAAGTGATGTCCGACGTGTGATTGGAGGCTGACTCTCACAGGGGCGGACCAGGTTTTTGATTTCACTTTGGGGATTGAAGGCAGATCCGTTCGCCTCACTGGAAGTGATGTGTTCGGAAGGGCCGGGTTGTCGGTTTGCAGGCACGCAGAGAGCCTTGCCACTAGGACTCAGGCCTTACTGTCTAACTCCCATGAGCTGCTCTTCCTGGGTTGTCATTCGAAGAGCTGTGATGCTCCTCATGGCTTCAGATGGCAGCGTGGATGAAGCCACGGGCCTGGTGGAGAGATGCTTGCAGGTTTGGCTAAAAGAACACTTCCTGTAGAAGGTTCCTCTTTGGACCTTTAATGCGACTACTTATGAAAGAAGATGCAGTGACACTTCCACTGCAGGGAGAAGTCGACAGTAGAAAAGGCCTTAACTCCAACTCAGTAGCCCAGTTCTGGTGTTATTGACCCTCCTTGTAAGGTCTTTGTGGGAATGAATAGCTGTTTTTTGCCCTGAGCTCTTTGAATTCTGGTCTGTAATGATGACATAGCTCTTCTTTAATGGAGCATTGGCCTTGACTTACTGTATGGTGCCTGATTTACTAATCAATTCATTGATCATAGACTGACTGATGAGTTACAGCCTCCTGGCTTTCTATTCTAAGCCATGTGAAAGACGTAGAATGCTCAGTCATGCTCTGCAGCTCTCTCT
>BJFM01000810.1:70393-83970 GCA_016586285.1 Arothron firmamentum
ACACACACACACACACACACACACACACACACACACACACACACACACACACACACACACACACATACTGTCATGGTTTGCTATTCTCTGCCACTGGATTTTCCGTTTTCCCACAAAGGCACCACCCACCACTCCCACTCTCAAGCCAATCAGCTGATCCTCACTACAATCAGAGTCAATAGCTCACACCTGTCCACAGCTCCAGTCTCTAAAGCCACCCCTGCTCCCACACCTTTGCCAGCTTGTTCTTTTCCCTGAATGACCCTCCAGCCTGCTTTCTCTGGACCGACTTACCTGTTGCTCACCCTGCCAGTCCCTGTTTCTGCCTCCAGCCTCTTCCCAGGTAACAAAAATGCCGCATGTTTTTCCCCTTCAAGGAGAAAAGGTTTTTGTTGTTGTGTAAGAAGAGGAATTTTGGATTTGAGTTTCTTTTTGAATGCAGAGTATTCTTTGTGTTTTTACCCTGTGAAAGTTTGTATTTGGCCTTTTTTTCCAAGAGTTTTTGAACTGATCTTTGAAGACTGTCTTACTTGAACTTTCACCCTTCCTGCCCTTACAATAACATTTTGTTTCAACCAAGTAAACATCTGTGTGTTGCAATTGGATTCACTTTACATAGACATCCCTGCACACATCCTGACCCTCTTAGGACATGTTGAGAAACTTGTAGCCCTGTCACTGACAGCATCAAGAGCCTAGTTAGTGTGCCTGCACATGTTTGAGGTGTGTGATTGATGGCTACAGCATCTGCATACAGCTGTTACCATCCAGGTTACAAAGGCACCTTCCACCAGAGGAGACACGTCCCGTAGCCCCACCATCTGTGAGCTCCTTCCAGCTCCGTCTTTGGCTGTGTGTGATGTGTCATGTTAAACTCGTGTAGTTACAGCCTCACTAAGAGGAAACGTTTGGTGAAATGAGACCGTTTGCTTTTCTGTCTGTTATGCCTGCTTGTAATGACTGCAAATTTTCAGTAAAAGACATCTGAAATGTGCTTTTTTTTATTACATGAAGACTGCTGGACTGTATCCAAGACAGTCTCTTGTGTACAGTTGCAGCTACAGAGAGAGAAAGCGAGAAAAAGTGGAAATATAATATTTGCCATTTCATTTGTGGTCATTTTACAGTGAAGCTACCATTGAATATCTGTTTGAGTCAGCAGGAAAATGACAGAACAATACTCTAGCCCCACTTTCTCACCCAATTGAATCTCTCTGTGAATGCTTGCTTTGAATTCAATGCAATGTATTGTCATTTATCAAGGAAGGCCTTTGGGTAATGAAAAAAATAAGGGAGGGGGACATCATGAGTTGACCCAAGCCTTTAATAAATTCGATTAAAAAGCCCTCTATCTCCTAAAATACACTCAGGTGTAGCCAATAAAAACAGTCATGACAAAAAGATCTGGGTGTTTACAGCACTAGGTTTTGGCCACTAGGGGGCACTAAATCGATTGACATTAAAATACAATACGTTTTAGGGACGTAAACTAGGTTCAAGTTTATAATATCAGTTTGTAATATCAGTTCCAATCAGTACCACGCTGTGCTGAACTGATCTTTGCTGCTTACTGGAATAAGAATTGAAGGGACTGCCTAGTCCTCTGGAGCCCCAGTCTGGCACAGGTAAGTGAACGTCTCACTCTTTGAAGTGGTGGAATTCATATAGAAAGCTAAAGCTATCGGCAGTGTTAAAATAGTCTCCCTGGATTAAACCTCCTTTTAACAAAATGTATGTAAACAGTGTTTTATGTGGACATGAAAGAAAATGGGAAAACTGGCAACTGTAGACTTTGTAAGTAATTCTCTAGAGTGATGCTTTCACAGGTTTTATTTGATCACCTCATTATTTTTTTTTCATTGTTGATGCTAAAAATATAGATTTTTACAGGCTTTATCCTTGTTGGTTTTTAATTTGTGACTATGCTAATGGCACGGACAGGTTGTTGAGCATCTCATTTCTTTGCTTGGCTTCGGTTCTGCCTCAGTCTTCCCACCCGATTTCCATCTCTGGTTCACATCACATTCATCAGTGTTTTCCAACAGGGACTAGCTGAACGTTAATTGCAGCCCGCTTCCTGAGAGCATGTGCATGTCTGTGCTAATCTGCACCAGAGATAATTGCACGTTTCCAGAGTTTGATGCATGTGCGTGTGTCCGTGAATGAGAATTACAGAGGCGGCACCTCTGCTTAAAGTCATGTATGTCCATTTGATTGTGCACAAATATACCGTAGAATGGTGTGTGTGTGTGTGTGTGTGTGTCCAGGCTGACTGGTCATTAGCGTCCTTGCGGGTGCTGGTACAAAACCCGCCCCTGTCTGCCTTGCCTTCTCTGCTGTCTCTCCAAATCCACTGTCGCCTCCATCATCAACTAAAACAAATAGCCTCACATTCCCCAGACAGACACGCACATAAACACACCACCAATCATTCTTGTGGGGACCCTTCAGTGACTTACATCAATTCTCAAACTCTTTAACCACAATAATTATTGTCGCCCGGCTTCATTCTGACCTGGATTATGACTCACAGTTATCATATTCACTGACATGTTGGAGTGAAAAACAAGGCGGTGTCACTTTAGAAAACTCACCTGTCTTCCCAAGAATAGAAAAACCAAACAAAGAAAGCACACATACACATCCAGAGGCTGGTGGGAATCATTTTTGTGTGTAATTTTTTTCCATTCACTGCTGGTGGAACCGGTCGTTTGATAGGTTGCTGCAATGAAATATGCCTGGCCAGCTTTCTGATTATTGCAATCTTCGATCTCCAGGGCCCAACATAATCAGAATAAATGTCCTTTACTGTGCCGAGAATAAAAGTGTGTGTGTGGGGGGGGTGGGTTGGTCCTCACAAACACTAAGGGTTATGACATAAGTTTGAAGGTTGGGCTTAGAATTGGGTTTAGCTTAGGGTCAGAGGGTTGGATAGGATGGTTAGGGTAAGGGGACTACACTAACACATTATGCTTATGAAAGTCCTAATGTAACCGGATCTCTGTTGTGTTTCGGCAGGAAGACGCGCAACACAGTTTGGATGCTGATTTGTCATTTTTCTTCTGATAAACATAAATGATAGCGTGACACAGTTAGCCATCTGCTTTTTAGCTCTGAAATACGCAAAAGGGGAAAGATGGGCGTTAGCTTAGCTCGCCGCAATCATGAAGTTAACGGCTAACAAATTCCACATCGTCTCATTTAAACACCAGTATGTTAAACCTGTTGCATTTCTTATGTACTTGAGGAAACATTTGTCAATCACTCAGAAAGAACAAGCACATTAATGCAGGAACAATTACATCCAGTATGACCTGAAATGGATGACACGACATCTGCCACAGGATTTTGGACAAAAGGGAGGAGGCGGTGGGATCGCTATCAATTTATAGGTAGCACCAACAAAGAAGAAATGAATGGTGAAGCCCCCAAACCTGACACGTGTGAACCTTGCTGATTTTGTGTAATTATAACATTATCTAACATTAGCCTGTTACACTAACAGAAATAGAAATACAAGGATGTATGTGTTTCTTTCCTTTCTGGTCTATAATTCCTTTAGACATCCTTCCTTCCATCTTTCTTTCACCATCGTGAAACTGCAGCAGGTTCTGGGCTTCGTGCTGCTGTTGAAAAAAGACAAGGAATTCAAACAGGATGATGGAGGGATGAAACCTCACGTCTTAAGTACTTTAAACAAAAACTGTGGCGATTCCATCAAAGCCGCAGCGCCAAGTCATTCATCATCTCGGTGCACCGCATAATCAATCACACACTCGTTGCAAAAAATGGATGTGTGGCCACCAAGAAAGAGAGGCCCTGATTTCAAATGTGGAAGAGAAGGATCGCGAACAAAAGCTCACCGTTTTCAGCGTGAGACTGCTCTCTTATGAATTCACATCTGATTTGAATTCAGGAGCAAAGGATGATGTTGAGGAAATGGCAGGACTGGCAGATCATTCTCCGCAGGATTTGAAGAATGCGTCCATAACAGGTGACATCAATCACTGCAAAAAGCGACTTGAGCGTTGAAACGCCACGAGTGTTCAGCACCAGCAAAAAGTGCTACTAATGGCGCCTCTGCGTCATGCTTGTGGAAGACAGATGGTTCTTTTGCTCGATATCTTTTGTTGTTGTTTATTTGTCTATGAATCCCTACTGTGTGCATTATTATCTAAGGACTCTGTGCATCTGAAGCGTTCATCCACTAATCTGTCTGTCCAAGACTTTAGAAATTCAATTGAGGTAGAAACTTTTACTGAGTACTAAAACCCAAATTCTCCCCCAGAGGCGGAGCCAGGAGCAGCTGGAGGGACGACTGCCT
Source organism: Arothron firmamentum (assembly GCA_016586285.1). Lineage (NCBI taxonomy): Eukaryota > Metazoa > Chordata > Actinopteri > Tetraodontiformes > Tetraodontidae > Arothron > Arothron firmamentum. The sequence goes on from BJFM01000810.1 coordinate 74,718, forward strand.
CCATCACTGGAACAAATGGGTGTCGTCCTGGAGGAGACGATGACCCCAGTTTGTATCCAGGCCAGTCAGGGAAGCCAGGAACATTAATTTAGGGTAGTTTGACCTTAGTCACCAATCCAACTTAACCAAAGTAACAGTATTATAGAGTCAAATGGTTGACTATTTCTACCAGTTAAAATCCGCAGTTGTCATTTCATTTGCCGTCTTTTCCCTCCTGGCCCAAAAGAAATTAGCTCCTGTTCCAGGATTAAATAATACTGTTTGTAAAAACTACGCCACACAGCAACCGATTAACATCTCAGAAATATGTTTTTTTAATGTCAATCTCCCTGCACAAGTCGATCAATATTTATGAAATCAATATTTATTAGTCTCAAAGCGGCCATGGTGTCAACCTCAACATATCGAATTAGGTGAGATATTGGAAAATACAGCCCCATCACCTCAGGATCTGAGGACAGCCGTATTTTGTGCTGATTTAAATCTCCAGGTCATTCTGAACTAAATCATATAGACTTTTTATGTATTTATTTATTTATTTTTAGTAGTAGTAGAGCACATGTCCGCACATCTGATTGTGAGTTATTAAAAGAAGCAGTCAATAATAACGTGGGAGAGGAAAGATAGACTTTTCAAGTGAGTCTTCAAAGCAAATTTTTAAAGTGTAAAGAAGTTGCATTTCTCTCCTTTTTTTGGCTCACTTTTACAAGAGTTTAAAGGGCTGGATCTACACTGAGGCATCAGGCTCAGGCATTTAAGCAATCAGTATAATCTTCATCTAAAATTCAAATGTTGTTCGTGTCAAGGGTAAAACTGTGCATGTTCCCGTCATCTGATGTCAGGCCTGTGTTTGAAAGTAGCACAATTAGTCTACAGACATCTGCCACTTTTGAATTAAATTCAAAGGATAACAGTCACCTTTGTCACTCAGCACACAGCTTTATTGCTTCAGTTTGTTTCACTTATTTCAATGTCTTTTTTTGATGAAACAACTTGTGTGTGCATGCGGTATTTCTATAGCTTTACATTTCCTCGCCACTCCCCCTGCTGCATGGATCGTGTACTGCAGCGGTTTTTCTGTAAAGACACTATTTCCATGTGCTGCTGCTTTCACCAGGTTATTGAGAAGGATCACATACCAGTCGCGTGCTGATCAGAGTTCCTGACAGGTCAGAGGCTGTCCTCGACTCAGCAGCAGACCAGTCATACATTCCCAGAAGAGCCGCTACAGAGATGGAGGGATGAGAGAAAGTTTCTCTGTGAATGGAAGAAACGTAGCTTCAGCTTTATCAGATCTGATGTGTGTGTGTGTGTGTGTGTGTGTGTGTGTGTGTGTGTGTGTGTGTGTTCTTGTACCTCTACAAAACTAGATACTGAGCAACAAAATACTCATTCTACCAACAAAATGAGGACATTTTTGGGAAATGAAGACATTTGGGCTGGTCCTCACAACTTCACAGGCCTGTTTGAGCGTTAAGACTTGGTTTTAAGGTTAGGATTAGAATTGGGTTTAGGTTGGGGGCAGGGTTTGGGTTTAGGGGGTACGGGTAATGCATTATGTCTATGAAAGTCCTTACAAAGACAGAAGTACAAGGGCGTGTGACAGAGACTCTAATTGCTCTTCACCTCCACTTTAAAAGCTTTCAGCCTGGTCAGCACTCAGCCAATCATGATGCCCGTACTAAAAAAGAGCCAGTAAGTGAGTAAAAGCAAGTCTGTCTCCCAGCTAACCGGATTACCTACACACCGTCTCTGTCACTCCCTGTTGTGTAACAAAAAAATTAACTACATTAAGTGAGAAGAAATGCATATTCCTCTCTGCTCACACCTCGAATTTTCATCCCCTTCCCCTCATATCTCTCCCACTGCTCACTCCACAGCAGCCATTCCATTTGCGCTGATAAGTATGTTTCTCAATTTGGGTCTAAAGTGGCTCCTACACAGGCGCTTGCTATCGAGACGCAGCGAATACACGGCTACATAGCTGGAATAAATGCGTCTGCAATTACAGAGGAGAGACGTGGTGAGAGCTCCAGCTGTCAGAGATATGTGTGCACGTTGTCTTTTTTTCCTGCAGGTTGCACAAATTGAAAGACAACCGAGAGAGCGCTTTGCATTTACGCTGGCCCGATAACGAGGCCTTAACAAACACCTTCCAGGATCTGTTGCCCAGGAACTTTTAAACATATAGAAATCTGCAACATGCAGCCCTTTTGGTGAGGAGTGGTGAGGGTGTTACACACGCATCCAACATGCTGGGGGGGAAATCAAGATGTACGTAAATGTAAACCCATTAATCAGTTTCTAAATTCCTCCACAGCTGAGAGCGTGGAGGAATTTAGAAGTCAATAACTCTGAAGCCTATTCTTTTTCTTTTTTTTTTTTAACTTTGCCAGTTTATGGATTTAGAAAGTTGCGTCTGTAGAAGCTCATTTCCACCTCAACGTCTTCTCCCCAGGATTAGATTACTCATCCGACACCCACTCTCATCCCACTGCTGCTCTCATCCCTTCTCCTCTCTCTTCTAACCAGCAACCTTTTATTCTTTTCATTTACCTTTTTTTTTAATTTTCCAGTTCTACTCATTAAGGAAGAGAATTATGACTTTGAACGGAAGGAGGCTCGGTAGATGAGCGGGACAGTTCAATTCATCCACGGGTCTGTGGGATTTCCTCGAATGGGCGTCTTTGTGTTTGCCTGTTCTGCCTCTTCTGCTGGCCTGTTTTTCAGTGGCTGTTCTCCGGAAGTTCTGTGTTTTGTTTTTTGGGGGGTTTTTTTTGTTTTCTTTTGTTTTGCTTTTTTTACTCTTTAATCAAGTGAAAGACAAGCTCACAGGTAATCGTTCTCTCTGAAAACAACCTCTGCTTCCTAATCTCAGAAAAATAACGGTCAGGCTAACCATCGTTCTTAAGGGCAAACAATGTCACCGTGAACGCTGCTGACAGCTGATTACTGAACTGTTTGGCATGCAGGATGGCTGTGGTCTGAAGACGTTAACAGGCAGACTTTGGTGTTGCGTTAGAGATCTACAGCCTTTTGAGTGTGTCTAAGGACCAGGATGTTGCTCATCAGGGCCGACGGGCTGCAAATGGAAGCAGCCCTACCCACGGGTTCCTGAGGGGGTTTGGACTCTTCTGTTGGTTCTGGGTTTAAGGTGACGCTGCAGAAGTGTGCGCTCACTGTGACTGTTAGCTGTGCAGCACGTGTTGATCAGGTGAGCATTTATTTCAGTTTTTTGCAGATAAACCAAAATCAAGCATTTCTTTCAACAGATAAACAGAGCAGTTCCGCTTCCCTCGTTTGACACAAAGCAGATGATTTTCTTTTTTCTCCCGGACAGCAGAGGTCACAGAGCCATGACCTTTGACCCAGAACAGGCAAATATAAAGGATGTGATATGACGAATTATAATTACTGAGAAAAGGGAATGAAACAGCCAGCATACTACCTCTATTAATAGATGGTTGTAATCAAACACATCAAGAGACAGTTGTTGTTGTATTTAGCGTCTTTTGAACCCACATTTCGGCAATTATGTGTTAGAGAAAGAGAAAACTGGAATTCTCCAAAGGGGAATCTCATGCTAAATGTTACTTATTCACTTTTTTGTGGTCATGAGGGAGAGATCGTTGTAGGGCTGAAAAGGAAAACTTGGTAGGTAAGAAAGGATTTTTACATTACAAACTAAAGTAGCTAGCCACCAACTCATGAAGCTACACAATTGGCATCTTTTTTCTCCGGAGGAGCATGATTCACAAACTATTATATATATGATGGCTCTATCCTTGCATCACTAATTCGTAATCTTCCTCGTGACCCTTCCCAGTCCTTAATAGGCTTATCCATTGTTGGGAATAAGCTAATTATCTGAAATATATGATGAAAGAAAAGCCGCTAATACCTCATTCTCTCAAAAAATTGGCTTGAAGAGGCAACATCAACAGAGAAATCAATGGCGTGTTCCCAAAAGCATCCTTTTCAGACAGAAAAGTTAATGAGATAAGTCATTAGGTCTGTGTTTCAAGCTTCGAAACATTTCCTAACAATGGGAAATGAGGAAGAATGTGTCATGTAACTGATTTGAAATTCTGTTTTTATTTTATATTGTTAGACTTTTACACAGTTGTCGCATTTATACAGTTTAAATAAATACTAATATTTACTATGTCTGCTTGAATTTGTTCAGGATGATACAACTATTGTTTTTTTGCATGCAGCTTTTTTGGAGGGAACGTAAATAAGCTTAGCTGCGGCTGCCATCTCACTCTCTTTTCCTTCCTGGTCGAGGATTGACCTCTTGCTGATGGGTGATTCTCAAGGGGCAAGTGGCCGTCGGCAGGGTGACCCCCCCCCCGCCGCCGCCACCGCCGCCGCCCCCGCCGCCCCCATCCTGCAGCTGAAGGTTGGCACTCACTTAATCATTGCCTTCACTGTAGTTCCCTAACAGGGCAGGATTAGGATTAGAGATCAACATGAGATATGTTACTGCCCCTCTGACAGGGGAGAAAGGGCTGAGCAGAGTGCATGTGAAAGGGCAAGGTTAACTCTGCACTCATGATGTTTGCTGCGTGTGGTGGTGGTGGTGGTGGGGGGGGGTTCATGTAAGAGTTAGTGAGTCTATAGCTAAAGTCATTATTCCAGCCATACTAATGCTCACAGGGTCATCTGAGCTTTAGCCTCCTCTCCCCTCCTCTCCTCTCCCCTCCTCTCCTCTCCTCTCCTCTCCTCTCCTCTCCTCTCCTCTCTCGCCCATCTTCCTAACTTCAAAGTGGTCTTCAATTGCATGAACAGCCAATTACATGTCTCACTGGTAAAATACCAGTCCATGGTGCTGTGTTTGTCTTATGCTCTTAAGTGGACGGTTTTGACGACTCCGCCTATGTGTTCAAGCTTTAATAAGTGCCTTTTTTTCACCGTAAAACTGGCATCTGTATATTTTTTTCAGAAAAGCAAACACTGCTCCACTTCTCATAAAATTGCAACGCGTGCTTCTTTTTGCTGTGATGGTGCTGGCAGGGCAACAATTTTACCTGCATTTAGATTTTCACCGTGTTTTGGAAATGACTTGACAGCTTGTATTTGAAAAGCACTCAAGCATCAACCATTTTCATGCCTTTGATTGTTTTGATATTCAGAGCACCTTCTTTTTTTTCTTTTTTTTTTTGCTTTGAGGAAAGGTGGGCCTTCTTGTCCTGATGTGAGGTTGCAATTGATTTCTACCTTGAGGCAGAGGTTAAAGGCTCCTTGGCCAGGAGCGCCAGGTTAAATGTGTATTGACCAGTTATCTGCCACATGGTTTGCATTTTTAAATGTGCCAGGATGAGCTGAGATCACTTAAGAGCTGCAAGTTTCTCTGGCTGAGCTGAAATTGAATCCAGACCTGTTTTTATCCTCAGGGGTCCGTGTGCATTTCTGATGCAAGCTGCACGTTCGTGCATGTTTCAGGCGTTCTGCTCTGCATATTGGATTTCTTTAGTGTTTTTTTTGTTGTCTGAGCAGATTCAGCATACAGATCAGCATCCATTTCAAATGCTAAGGCTTTATTTTTGTTTTTGTTTTTTTTTATTTTTAGAAGTTTTGATGAATAATTATGGTTGTGGAAGTTTGAGTTAAGGTGGCTATTTCTGTGTGTTTGTGTTGAAATGAGCATTTCAATATTAAAAGGTAAATATTGGAAGTATTTAAGTTTGCTTTGGTCATATTTACATTATACTTAAGGAGGATGAATTATGTATATTCACATCGGGCTGTTCAAAATCTGATTTCCAGAACCCCTCTTCAAAGAAGTAAGGAGGAATCCAGTTCATGTTCTTGGACCAGTACACTTTTGAGCAGTTCAGACAAATCAACTCATATTATTGTCCGATGTTTAAGTTGCTTTTTTAAAAAATATTGACCCCTTTTTATTTTTTACTCAGGTACGTACCACAAACAGATGCACTAACAATGAAGGGATGTTCGCTCATGAAATATTGCCTGCTTCACTTGTAGTGTGGCTCACCTGCTCTCCAGTAACCCTCTATGCTAATCAGCCCATCACATTCTCTCCGAGAAAAGTGTGCACCATCTATGCTTCCCCATAGCATTGTTAGCTCATATAATCAAACCACAGACCACTGTGATTTATGACCAGTGTGGTGGAAAAATAATGGTATGGTTCTAAAATTAGGGCTGGGGTTAGGAAGTGCAGCCTGTGGAAACGGGACTGAGCCAGATTTAACTTTTTTTTCCCAAGCACTGATGCTATCAAATTGATTTTTTTTTTCCCCTCCACACGTTTTTCTTCTTCTTGCCCAGGAAGCCTAAAGCATCTCATTTATAGGTCATCAAATGCTGTAGTGTAGGACGGTCAATCCCCCCACAACCAGTTTGTCTCTGCAATAACAGCCCGTATCTGCCAAGTCGGTCCACCCAGCCAGCTCGCAGTCAGGCTGCTCGAGGCAAGGGTGACCACAGTTGGGTGCCCAGAGGCGATGCAGGGCTGCACAATACTTTGCACCACAGTTTCTGGCTGGAGTGGCACACAAGCTGCTCTGCTGGGGACGACGGAGCTTTCAAGATTCCGTCTAGCCCACGTTTTAGCGGCACGCCGGCAGATGGATGACGAGCACGTCGCATGCAGTAAATGTTAACAGCCAGGCTGCTCTGAGGGGCGTCGAGCAACCTTCGCACGCATCGCAGAGGCTGCTGCAGCAGGCCTCCAAATGGTTTCCAGTCAGGCTGAGGCATGAAGTCTCACAATGAAGAACTGTGGGATCCGCTTTGCTGCCGTCAGTGCTGACAGCTTTACCAAAAGAAGATGTAACTTTCAGCAAGAAAACAAGTTTACCTCAGGCTCATTTTGGTTTTTTCTGTTTCTATCAGACAGCCATTTATATTTTACTGATGTTATATTTGGGATATCATTTTCCTCTGTATGAGAAGAGCATCTTGCATAAATCCTATCAAAAGTACTTCTTTCATACTGTCCTATTACACTGATGTTCTCTTTCATGAGATATTAATACTCTCACTTCCATGATTTTGTGTGAGAAAACGAGATGTATCAAAAAACAAAGAAGTTCAACACAAACAAGTTCAGTAGTTCGCTTGAGAAAACCTGCGAGTCCTCGCCACCGAGTAGCTGCAGCTAAAATCTCTTTTCTAATGGTGTCATTATTTCAGAGACTCCTTCTTCGATTACACCGTCTCACCCAGAGAGGAACGCTCGAATTGAAATTATCTCCAGCGCAGAGGAATGTATAATAAGCTGCACCTCGGTGGCGTGACCCTAGCAATGACTCCCACAGATGCAAGTGGTGAAAAGCCAGGTCTCGCTTTCGCACGTAAACAAGATTTCACTTTCCTCTACTTGCTGCCAACGTAACCCCCGCGTTATGCTAAACAAGCCCCTGTCTGCTAATAGCTTCATTAATATTGAGCCACAAACTTAAGAACGGAAATAGAAAGGTACAGATCTCCCTTGGCTGCTCAGATATAATAATCTGACTGCTGTCTGCCATTTAGGACGATCTTTTGACAGATTTCCTGACAGATTATTTTTGCCACGCTTGGCCTCCATCTATCCTTCCCTGGCATTTCCTCCCACTTTATCTTTTCATACTATCACTGTGCAAAATAACAGTGCAGGTGCTCTAATTCCCAAAATCTCCAAGGATGCGAGGCAGATATTTCTGCACCACCTGGTCCATGCAGACCTGGCCTCTCCTCTGCCGCTTTGACACAAGCATTTCAAAATAAAATGTCAGCATGTTCTAGTCACACTTTGGGGTGTGACAGTGATTTCGAGTGTTTCTACCGCAGACAGGTGTCACAAGTCAAGTCCGGAGCAGACATACAGATCACACACTGCACAGTAACGAGACGCACTGATCAGAGCTCCATCTACGGGACTTGGATGGGCAGTAATGTTTTTGGCCTGGCTGTTGGGGTGTGTGTGTGTGTGTGTGTGTGTGTGTGTGTGTGTGTGTGTGTGTGTGTGTGTGTGTGTGTGTGTGTGTGTGTGTGTGTGTGTGTGTGTGTGTGTGTGCGTGTGCGCGCACAAAAGTGATGATGGGCGGATGAAAGTGTTTGATGGGCGGATGGGTTTACACGCTGACCCCCCTTCTTTAAACATTGTGACTATTTACTTTAGAAAATTGGAAACCCCTCTCATCCCCTGTGTGTGTGTGTGTGTCTGTCTGTCTGTCTGTCTGTCTCTGTCTGTCTGTCTGTCTGTGTTTTTGCGCCAAAATGTAACAATAAGGGAAAAACACTTGTTTGTTTTTTTTATCTAGTTATTCTCATTTATCTATGACTTCAGAAATAACACCAGAGTCCTGATTTGAAAGCTGTTTTATCAGTATTGACTTTGTGTGTAAATCTCCTTGAAATTAGTGACCGCGGACACAAAACTTGGTTTGTGGATTTTGGGTTTAGGCCCTCTAAGGAGATTGACTTAAGCAATGTCGCAAACCACTGATGTTGCTTCTTTGGATTATGGCTGTGAGAACATGGTAATAACTGAGGCAGGAGCATGTCAGCAGTTTATCAGCACCGCGTCTGTTTTTCTGGACTTTGGCTACATGTAAGTGGATGCAGTCCAGTGAGCACTGGAGACTTCTTTTAGTTTACAGGAAGCATGAAAAAAGAAATTCACTGTGCTATTGCTGCAAATGAAATCAGAAAAAGGCCATTTCTGACATTACTAATGGAATTAATATAAAGAGTGCTTGGATGGCACTTATTTCTCTTGGCAATCTTTAAGATGTTCTTTGCAAATCAACATTCTGTTGTCTGATAGAACCAAAGCTGAACCTTCTGACCTTAATTCTGGCTTCCAACGTGGTGAAGAATGGTGGTAGCAGCATCAGGCTGATGGGGTGTTGGGCCTGGGACAGTGCGACTGGTGAAAGAAATGTGTGTTTTTTAGGATGGTTTAAAAATTTTTTTTAGCATATTTTAATTTTTATTAACTTTTAACGTGATGAAACAATCCTCTGATTAGCAAAAAGTCAATTCTTTCAGGAGGTGTGAGTGTGTAAATGTGACCTGGTTTCCTCCACTAACTCCTGTCCTCTGAAGAGGTCGGTTCAACAGTGACTGATTAGCCTCTTTACTCCTGATCACTGTCAAATAAGGTTGGAGTCCATCCCAGCAGTCTATGGGGGAGAGACAGGAATGCTCTGTGGACAGTTCACTTGTCACACACACACACACACATACACCTCTCTCTCTCTCTCTCTCTCTCTCTCTCTCTCTCTCTCTCTCTCTC
>BJFM01000810.1:108912-141050 GCA_016586285.1 Arothron firmamentum
GGGGGGGGGGGGGGGGGGGGGGGGGGGGGGCAGTGTTGCAATATAGCACAGTTGAAGCCCTCTACTACCCTCAAGTGGTCAAAATGCTAAAAAGGTAGCTGTACCTGCAAGGTATGCACAGTGTGTGTGTGTGTGTGTGTGTGTGTGTGTGTGTGTGTGTGTGTGTGTGTGTGTGTGTGTGTGTGTGTGTTTGTTCTTGTTCTATGTTTGCATGTTAGAACCTATTTGTATTTGGGTATCTCTCACTGTTGATCACTTCACATGTTTGTACGTCACGCTTGCTTGCATGTCTCTTTGTGTGTATAGTTGTGAATGTGAATATGTGTGTGTTTGTATGTGTGCGTGTGTGTGCGTGCAAGACAATGTTTGCCATTTAAACTAAAGATTAGTCGATGAGAGAGTACAACAGCAAAACAAATACACAAACAATGGTGCAGTGGTGGAAGTGGTGAGAGTGTAACAGAGAAAAGAAGGGATGAAGCAGAAGTGGGAAGAAGAGTAGAGAATGTACTCTTTTAAGGAAAAACAGAATTGTTAAAACAGAGGAACTCTGCACATGCACAGATACTGGTGAATAAGTAAATGTTTGAGTAGATAAGCAGCAGCTGCTGACCCGACTCTCTCTGAAGATCTGAGGGATAGAATGTATGATGCTAAAAACGGGAAGAGAAAAGAGGAGAGACAGAAAGAGAGCAAATGAACATAAGGAAGTATAGACTGGATGGATGGATGGATGGATGGATGGATGGATGGTTGGATGGATGGATGGAAAAATGAGACAGGCTGGAGAGGTGGTGAACCGTTCATGTGGAACTCATCCCTCTCCATTGTTGACACTCGGTGACCTGGATACACACATACGCACGCACGCACGCACGCACGCACAAACACACACACACACACACACACACACACACACACACACACACACACACACAGAGTTTGGTGAACCAGTTGAACTTACAGCCACAAAATGGGGAAACTGAAAATTACTTCCACAATTCTCTATATTATAACTGACTATAATTTCGATATTTTTGAAGCCACAGGGATGTCGGCTAGAAGAAGCTGTGCTGACTAAACATGACAGGGTTATATGAAACAGTCAGAACATCTCTGTGATGTTTTGAACACATTTGAACACAAAACTCAATTGCGTACGTTTGAAAACACTGGCGAAATTATGCAGTTTCATTACGTTTTCATTCCATTTAACGAGGCAGAGTTTACACATGCAGCCCGAACAGCTCAGAATATGAATAACAATCACTGACAACACCTGTGTTTATCTAGGCAAAATATAAAACAGTCTCCTTTGAGTCAACTGGATTCTATTTTATAAAGGGAGCCATCAGCTGCTTTTATTCCCTGGGATGCTCTGAAAAATGAGAATTGAATTGTTTGGAAAACATCTTTACACTTAAGTAGCTGGACAGGGAGTGGTTCCACAGGAAGTGAAAATCACAAAAAAATAGATAGTTTACTAGCCAAGCAAAGCTCCATATTCTACAAATTACAATTTTATGCGGCAAAGTTACATTTAAATAAGCTGCAAATGCCGTCAACCTTTTCACCAACTTCTGACCTGAACACCAGGTTAAATGTTTTTTTTACATCCCCCTTTTTTTTTATTTATCTTTCCATTCCCCCAATAACGAAAAGAGAATAATTTATTGTGATTGTAATTGTGATCAGTGGTAAATAATTTGTTGAATATGTTTTAATCATTTGACAGCCTTGGTTTATACAGCGCATTGATGACCCGCCTGAAGCATGTCCGGGGGCAACTTTATAGATGTACTTGATGTCACAGTCACACACGATCGCAAACACCCCTGGAGGGAAAAAATTAATTAATAAGAGCAGATTCAGACAAAATATCATCTGTGCATTCAGGGTCTCCCTCTTGCATGACGGGCCACAGCAAAAATGGATAATCATCCATTAAAACTGTATAAGTATCTGTCAAAATCTGTCCCTGTTGAATCAACAAGGTCCAGTATATATGTCTGACAGTCTGTAGTATACGAGTACAATTTTAGGTGTTGATGTGAAAACCTGTTTAATATCACATTAGCAACAGATATCTCTGTCTCACACACACACACACAAACACACACGCACACACACACACACACACACAACCACATACAGTCACTGTATGTTACTTGTAATATTCACTACACAAGCCAAATTTGAGCACACACACACACACACACACACACATGCACATGCACATGTTTGTTCTTCTATCTTTGCGGGGACCTACCATTTTTGAGAAGCAGGGACATTTAACCCTCACAACTTCAAAGGACTGTTTGAGGATTAAGACTTGGTTATCAGGTCGCTGTGAATAGGTCGCTGCAGGAACGAGACATAAATCTTCATTTCATTAACTGTTGCATTGTGGAGGATGGACCACAGAGGACAATCAGCCTTGGTAAAACAAGGCCAAAGTTTAGACACGTTCTGGTTACAAATGGCACACCAAACGTGAAGCTCGGGGTTTGAATGTAGCTTTGACTTGTGAAAGCTTCAGTTCTTATCACGGAGAAATAGGGCATAAAAGACTGTAGCCACAAGACAGGAGAACCGCCAGCTGCAGTAGTTTACTCACATAATGTCAAGGTAGTGAAGTCGGACACAAAAGCCCCTCAGTTTATTCTCTTGTTTGTTTGCTCAGCCTAAAGGCGAGGTAGCTGGGCATTGCACCTGGATCCAGTTTTAAAGCCTGGAGTGTGTTCCTGCCTGGTTCCTCGCATTATTGCGCAGCTTTAGCTTTATTACTTTTCTTATGAACAGATGGAGGGAAAATGCAACAGGAGAGCCGCTGAATTAGCAGGCGGTGAGGACAAGGGGGTAGAGAGGGGGAGAATGTGGAGTGATGTGATGAGCGATCAGGATGGGAAGGATGAGACATCAGCATGAGTCCAGGAGGCTGAGGATGGACTCTACAGCCTTCGGGAAACAAAGGCAGGAAGGTGAGAAAAGGGGCTCAGCTTTGTTTATATAGCCTCCAACACACGTTAGGCAGGGGCTTCAGGTATGATTTAGCATGCACTGGTGAGCCGTTACCTGAGGGTGTCTGTGCACTAGTGCACAAATTACTAGTTTGAAAGAGATGTGGCTGTAGAGTTCTTGGAATAAAACATGGAGATAGTCAAATCATGTTACACATCTTTGTTCTGGGTGTCTTTTGATACTAAACTTATTTCTTCTTATTCTTTCATGTAATGGGCCATTGTATATATGTGCTTTTGAAAGAAAAAAAAAAACATCTTACAAAGCTTTGTTACCGTAGTTATTAATTTAATGCCTCATTCAATGTTCTGGGATTGCAGTAGGGGTTTGTACAAAGCAGCAGAATGCTCAATACTGATGTTTGTTTATCACAGATTTGTGACTGATGTATTGATATTGTATTTGCTGGAATATTGTATAAAGTTATGTTGCATTTGCATAGTGGTTGTGGAAATAACACAAATGTGACTGCACTGTGAGGGCGAACACAACAGAACCTGATGTGTTGCTGTTCTTCTCAGAGGAGCACAGCAACTGCTTACTTCAAGCTGTGAATTATGTTTACATCAACAGCCACAAGATAATTATGAAACTGGTGTATTTTCTAAAAGCTCAGCTGTATTGGTCTCAGTTTGAAACGTGAAGATGTGACTTCAAGCAGAACAATGACAGATGTTTGGTACCTTCAACCATGTTTGAAGTGTGTTCCTGCCTGTGGAAACTTCTGAGATTGGTGGCCTGTGGTCACGGATGCAGCCTGGCCTCTTCAAGGCACAATTATTCATCCAGTCCGCAAATTATATTTTTCTGTCAGCAGCAACAAAAGCCACAGGGTTTCACATGCATAGAAGTATTTTACATGCTTTTAAGCGTCAACCTGCAAATCAATACTGATTAAAAAAATAAATAAAAATAATAATAAAAACGTGTACCATAATATCGGCGGTTAATCAAGAAAAAAAAGACAATAAAAAGACATTTATGCATACAAACTGTATGCATAAACATGGGGCGGGCTGTAATTTTCCGTGATTGCAGCTGAATGCTGTTTGTGCTTCCTCTGATTAGAACTGGGGCTCAGATACCAGTTGGATGCCTTGTTCATCAGTTCAACTATAGCAGCAGACGTGTCCGGCATGTTTCTGCTCTCATGATGCGCGTCCAGTAATTCCAATAAGTGGATAGAATAACCTAAACCAGCGTTTTTCATTGTTGCAATTATAATATTATGGGATTGTTATAATCATAGAAATATGATTATAACAAATCACATGATTCACTGAAAAAGAAATTATCAGATTATCTGTCTATGGATTCCACCGCAGCATGCACATTAAACACTGGAGAATCTGTGGCTGTGCAGCATATTTTGAAACAGTTTTGTGTAAAGTTATTATCATACTGAGTCTAAAGAAGAATAATATCATAAACCAGCTCTGTCGTCCCAACGAGACACCCATAGCAAGGATGGAGAGAAAGAAACAGATGGAGAAAAAGGGAATTTCTGCTCCATTAAAATGTAAACGGGTCCTGCTTCTTTCAGGAGTACCAAGAGGCAGAGGAACGATGGGGGGAAGAGGAGGAGAAGACAAATGAATGAAGAGAGAAAAAATGAAAGGCGAGGACAGGAGATGACGGGCTGGCTGAATTCATCAGTATGAATACTCGCAGCGCTCTCCTCTCTGAGATTAAATACTAATTACTCACAACAGCTGCTCAATGAGCTTGCTAAAACTAATTATGGCGATGTTGTACATGTGTAACACTTAAGAAACACATACCCTGCTTCAAAAACAAGACGTCTGCCCAGTGGAAATAAAGCAGCAACTTTTTGGGTTCAATGAGCCCTGCAGGGATGTTCACACCTCTGCTTTGGATCCTTTCTTCACATCATTAGAGGAAACTTTTGATTGTGGCAGAAACTAGTGACAATAAAACTGAATATGAAGGGGACGTAAACACCACTAAACTGCTAAATTATCTCTCTCAACCTGCTCAAGGTTTCTTTCTCTTAAAATAAGGCTTTTCCTGCCACTGTTACTTGTTCAGGGTTGTAAATAAAGTTGAATCGATGACAGCCAATGGAAGAAAAGTCTTGGGATGTGACATAGATTTGTCAAGTCACATTTTATTTTGTTGCAGATTTTCAAATTCCCAAAAATGAACACACCAAACACGTTTATTTATTTGTGCTTAGAATGTGTCATAACGACTGAATTTCAACAAATTATCAATGGACGGATCCTGAGTCTTCAGAAAAAAATAAACAGTTTTTGAAAAGAGTGAAGATGCCTCACTCCTTCAGCATATGCAAATGAGGACAGAGAAGGAGGCCGCTGGGGAGGAGCGAGAGGAAGTGAGCAGAAAAACGAAGTGGGAGACAGGAAGATGAGTTGAGGAAGGAGGTAAGCAAAGCAGGCCGGGAGGAGGAGAGCAGTGAGTGAAGGGCGTGAGTGACAGTCATGTGTGAATGCTACATGTGTGATGAAGGAGCAGAGAGGATGGAGGGATGCTAAGATCATGTCAGAAGAGGGATGAGAGAAAGGCAAAAGTTTCCAGGAGGGAGAAAGAACATTGGAGATAAAGGAAATATGCATGAATTAACCACAGCGTCCCAATATTGACACCACTTATAGTTGTGATCTTCTTCTTAATCTACAGTTTTGCGTATTAATTGTTGGATTTTTACATGAAAAGTCTTTTCTACTGCTTGTTTTTGTTGTTTTCTGCACTTTAAACAGTTTTTGGCATCATGCTCTGTCGATTCGAGCAGTTTAAACTTGTTTTTTGGCATTAGGTGAAGTCCCCCCGCCCCCCCCTCTCTCTCTCTCATTCTCTCTTTCTCAGCTCCCTCGTGCAGTTTCTGGTGCCACTTCTGGTGAACACGGGAAGTGTCAGACTGCATGAACACAAATGTTTGTGTGCCCAATTTGGCTCGCATCACATATCGACAGCTTCAGTGGACACTTTCTCAAGTCCAGATTTCGTGCAACAGGACACTTTCTGGCAGCGGTGCATGGTAACACTAACACACACACACACACGCACACACACACACACACACACACACACACACACACACACATACACACACTTTGGTGTGAACATAAAAATGGATCAGGATAATTGAGCTAGTCCCTGTTTTTCAGTTCTAATTATAAGTAACTTTTTTTTCATCTGTTGAGTTTTATGGAACTTGAAATTCACTGTTTTTGCGCCTTCCTCTCACTGTTTAATTTAACATGATAATTATAATTTAGTGTAAATGATGTCACTTTCCAGCAAATGCAGAGGAAGCTCTCCGCTGCTTGATTTAGGCTCACAGGCACGAAAGGGATACCTGGAGGAGATGAAAATGACTTTGGAATGATTCAGTATTTGACATGAGTCATACATGGGGCCGAGTCAGGAGAAGAGGATTCCTTTTCCCACAAAACACATCGGTAATACAACTGGGACACATAATTAAACAATCTCTCTGGACTTAATGTGAATATATAAATAAAAGGTACGAATGCAGTTACAGAAAACTATCATCTGTTCCTAGCAAATCCTCCATCCGAGGCTTAGTCTGCACTTTTACCACTAGATTATTTAAAGTGCTCCACACTGGACCTTGAAGAACTACTCACACGTCTGAAAGTTATGAAAGAAAGTGTAAAATCAATTCTAAAAGTCAGTCAGCCATGAATATGATCGATGACATCGATGTTATGTGACATTTGTAAGATATCTCTGCCCCTTTCAAATGAGTAGACTTGAAAATATTTGGGATTTAAAAGCTTTGGTTTCGTGCGTGCGCGCGCGCGCCCGCGCGCGCGCGTGTGTGTGTGTAAGAGAGAGAGAGAGACAGAGAGAGACAGAGAATGAGGATCTGTGTACCTGTAGCCCCATCTAGTGGTGAATCTAATGCTTTGCTGACTCACTCAAATGTGAAGGCACATGTACCTGTCAAACGTGGAAATCTTTGAACAAAATAACTGAAATGTTTAAATAGTCATAACTATCTGAAAAACATGCGTTACTGGACTTCCCTCTCTTCTGCAGATGCAGATCCACCCTTGTCTCTTCTCTTTCTCGGTTCCTCATTGTTCTTCCATCTCCTTTCCTGCCGTTTCTACCCTTCACCTTATTTGTCTCCCCTGCACCCCATTCCCATATTTAATATTGACTCAGGTCAGCTGACAAACTGATTTTGGATCATCTAAAAATGCTCCTCAGAACTAAAGGAGACTGGGCCTTCTCTGTTGCGCAACAAAATAATGGACAGTTAATCTCTGCATATCAAATAGCCTCAAATTTTGGTCAACTTATTTATAGGTGTGCTAGTTAATTAAATATCACGTGACATTAGAACTAAATTGCAGTGTTAAAAGGACTTTAGCTATGCTTTCACTCAAATTTTTATTTTTTAAACTAATTGGTCAGTGATGATGATCATTTCTGAGACCTCTATGTTTTGCAGCCACGTGCAGTTATGAAAGTGATGATGTCGATTATGTAAACATTTCAGTTGCATTGCCTTATTTTTTTCTTGAGAACCGAGGTAAATTTAGACCCTATCGTTAAGCTTCACGTGTAAAGTCTAAACGTTAATAAAGTTCCATATCCTTTGTGTTGTGGAACATCAAATGATTCCCTTGCTGCAGGTCTTTGATTGCGAGCAGTGAATCATACAGTCGGTGTTTCTGAGCAACTATTAAAGACTTTTATACACACCAGTATATGTTTGCTTCCTTTAAAAAAGGAACGAAAGAAAGAAAGATTTTTGCTGATATGCATGTAACCTTTCCACCTGGAGCCTATAATGCTAATAGATGCGTTATAGTAAAAGTAATCAAAAAATCTTTTCTATTGTCTAAAATAATTAATTAAGAAGATTAATTGATGTAAAAAGTATAAATATGGTTCTGTGTCACCTCGCTTGGGAAGGCTTTGCAACTGATTTGATTGACAAGAGATGCTGATACCTTCACTTCCATCGTAATTTATACTCCCCTATTTCAAAATTGTATACGTACGGGTTGATAGGCCAACAAATCACATTGATTTTTCAACAATAAAATAATTATTAAATAAAGGCACTGTTAAGTAATTTCAAATCATTTTTATCCACTGATAAAGTATTGACTCTTACTTTGGTTTTGAATATGCTTTGCATTATTAAGTCTGGTTTTGCTTTGTGTTATTTAGAACGTACATGAAGGCATCATTAACATGGTGGGAGAGGCTGGTTTGTTGATTATCAGTCTCTCAAGGTTTCGGCTTGGCGCATAGCACTAGCCCAGCAGGCTGGAGTTAAAGCTCTTCATTTGTAGAGCTGTCTATAATGTAATTCGGTTGCCTCGGCTTTTGGTATAATGAGAAGATACTTTCAGTGTCGGATCAGTCTATTACGGAACATGACTTGGTTTCATTTAGCTTTAGCCGAAGTTACAAGATTGACAAGATAAGATACGTATGGCTACGTCGGCTGGAGCTATATCCTAACGCAGCTTAACCAGCTGAATGCATCATGGAAACAAAAGAAACATTCCGGCAGGGTTAGACGATAAAGTACGTTTTTATTCATTCGGACGTTTGTTTAATTGTCTAGTTTAACGATAGCACGAGACGCACAGGACATAGCTGTGAAATTCTCGACCGTCCTGGCTAAAGAGCTAGCCTAAGAAGCTAGCAGCGAGCTAGCTGTCTGCTCGACTGACTCCAACCGAAGTAAGTAGTTGTTGACAGCTTCAGAATGTTGGTGTACAAACGCAAACTTCTCAGGATCAGAAGTTGCATTGCTTGTATTCTGTGGTACTTGGTTCATTAATTCATACATGTGACATGTCATACTTTTCATAGTCTAAGTGCTAAAGTTAGAGTTCACGTGAAGCTAACGGTAGCAATAAACATGCAAGGCCTGCTCAAAAGTAGGCTTTTGACGTTTGTGGCTTGGACTTGACTCGGCAAAGCTTAACTGTCATTTTGGAATTTACTATTTGACATAATTGGCTGTAAATGGACGCTGAATTTGGCAACAAACGCTAATGAATTACATTTTCCCTTGCCGTTAGGTAATTTGGCACTCACTAGTCAGTTTATCTGCTTGCAGCTGTCTTTTATGAAACTGATGATGTCGATTATGTGAACATTTGTTGCATAACCTTGTTTTTTGCTTGAGAAATGAGGTAAATTTAGACCGTGATAGGAAGCCTCACGTGTAAAGTCCAATCCTAAATGAAATTACACATCCTTTGTTCACAAAACTGCATCCATTAACATCATTACGACTGTGACATTTATGGCACATATAAGTAAGTATAAACAGCTTGTTATCACTCAGTGCTCTGATAACTTACAGTTGGATTTGTCAACATTGCCCTGTCAAATTTTTGGTTTGCTCTTTCAATGATTATCCAAAAAATATCTCAAATTTCAAAGATGATATTGATTCACCATTGCCAGTGGTTGACATCTGGAATTTATAAAACTCAGTCAGGGCAGATGTCAGCAACCTCTTTGATTGACTGGGTTATTTTATCATTCACTTTTCTCTGCCAAGTGTGATCAGTCTGAAATTTCAGTGTTAAGGTGTGATGTAACACAAGATAACAATATCTGATCATTACAAAAGTGAGATGCTTGATGGTTTATACATCTGTATGTGTAGGGAATGGGACCCACACTAGTGACATGTTCTAGGTTAGAGTTGTGTAAAGCATATTTGTCATTGGTTTATTGTGGTATTAAGACAGTGTCGCCACTTGAATGTGGGCGTATGATGATTAGGGACTAAACAGCACAGTTTGGTCATAGTTTTGCAATCATTTTTGTTCCTCCTTCTTCTGGATTTTCTTCATTTCTTCTCCTTTTGCTAGGAAAACCTCCCTATTACAAATCATTGTCAGCAAAATCTGTTGCCGTGCTGCTGCTGCTGATGCCACTGTATTTCCTAGCTTTTCATTTATTTCTTTTTTATATATTTCTTTTTAAATTTGCTTGAAATTGATTTGCATTCTCTGGCAATAATGTAAGTCGGAATAATCCGACTAAGATAACCATTGTCGCCAAGCATCAAACTCTCCACAAAAAAGAATCCCAACAGGCTTTTGTAAGAAGAATAAAGAAGATTAAAAATCAGAATAATAAATAATATTTGGCTCTTGACAATATTTTCTTACATGATTGATATTTCTGTGTCTGGTTGGCTAAGCAAAGACAAACAGTAAAATCACTCATCCTGTGCATACTGAATTGATTTGCTGCAGTTTTATTAAATTTAATAAGTAATATGTTAATGTGTTTAATGCGCATTAAGAATCATCCATTTCATCCACCCAATTTATTAATCATGCATTTTTGAACATATGGTGATTTTTTTTTTTTAATAAATCATCAACATCTGTTTTGATAAGGTGCAAGTGTTCTTATTTATTCTATAGAACAGTGCCTGAGAATGACAAACACTGGACTGCACTTTATTAATGCATCATTTCTTCCATTTAAAATGATCATGACAGCATTTCTTTACGGTAGTCATGAGTGAAGCCACTTTAGATTTCTCAGTTTTATAGTTGATCCATTGGTATGTTTAATAGATTCTGAGAGTGTCAGAGATCTTATCTAATTCTTGTCAGACCAAAGACCCTCTCTGTAACTCAGCAGGATCACAATGTGCCTTTCATTGCAGGTTTAACAGTGTTTCATACAAATAGTCAGGACTTTTTTAAGAGCAAACCTGTATTATAGACCAAGAGTCGCCCTGTGTTTTACGTTACATTACATTCACAGATTTGATGACTTCTACCTGAATGATAGTTTCTCTGCATTGCAGCTTTATGCAATGTTTGAATCACATAACAGTTTATGCAACTATTGAGGCCATTTTCTTTTGAAGGAAGATGCTGCATCGCACTTAATTCAGTACAAGAAGCGTAAAACATGTTTACTGACCTATGTCTTTTAATCAATTAAAGGTTGCATTTCATTGATGGCCTCCTTGGCAGCCATGGAAACTCAGGCTGACATGTACCCGACAGTGCACCAAAATGGGACTGCCCAGCGGGAATCTCATGAGGCTAGGCTGACTGCCGACGTGCTGAGGCTTCATTTCTACCCCAGCGGCCACGGAGCGACAGATTCCAGCTTCCTCAGCTACCCGCCTGGGAACTACGTTGCCGAGGAGCTGTGCATAGATGCAGCCACGGCATGCAGTGAGTACTGAAGCTTAGCAGGCCCTCAACATGAACCCCATTCATGTTTGTTTTGCTGTAGCTCAGGGCAGAGGTCTTGAGATAAAGGCTACTGTGAAATGTGTGGGTAAAAAGAGTTTTTCCATCCATTTGAGTATGTTTTTTATATATGTTTCTTATTTTCTAGAACCAAAAGTATCTGATATAAGTGTAAGACAAATCAGGACCTCGTAAGTAGCAGGTGGGGGTAAAATAACTTGCATGACCTTACGTCATGTGTTTGATGGTAAACCAAACACAGCTGACATTTGAAGGATTCTTCATCCAGCTAATGTTCACCAATGTGTGTTATGGAAACACTGCAGCTAAATGAGTACAGTTCAGTTCTTTTTTTTCTTCAAACTTTAAATAAGTTGTTATTAAAAGAATTTGTGTGAAATCTTAAAAGACTGTTTCTGTGTTTGCTCCAGGTATTCCGCCACTCTATTTCAGTCTTTTCGGTCTCTTCCGGGAGCGAGACTGCTTATGGTTTTCACCCAATCATACATTCCAGCTCGATGAATTCGCTTCAGAAGATCTGTTTTTCAGAATAAGGTAGCATCTGCTTGTACTTTGT
The DNA here is from genome assembly GCA_016586285.1 of Arothron firmamentum. Taxonomy (NCBI): domain Eukaryota; kingdom Metazoa; phylum Chordata; class Actinopteri; order Tetraodontiformes; family Tetraodontidae; genus Arothron; species Arothron firmamentum. The sequence goes on from BJFM01000810.1 coordinate 120,727, forward strand.
TACCCTTTTGGTGTTTTTTCCAGATTACAGTTTAATGTGTTTTTACATAATACAGTTTTCTTTGTTGCTGCTTTAAATCAGGTACTATTTCCCTGGCTGGTACAGTGGTGGGGCATCCCGAGCGTATCGATATGGGTTGGCCAAGGGGTCAGAGAGCCCTGTTTTTGATGACTGCGTAATGTCATACCTTTTCTCTCAGGTGAGAACCTTTATTTAATGATATTTTTTTACATTAAATGCTTCCCAGGTCCATTAGTGACACTATAAATATTTGTCACTCTTAATTACATTTATCTATTCACTTTGATTGCATAAATAAATCAAATTAAATAAATTCTATTTATTTTGCAGGTACATTTTTATTTTTAATCGTTTACTCAACCTTGATGTGCTTTTTGTCCACTGGGAATGGCAACAAAAAGACTTTAAACAAACAAGGGGAAAGGGGTTTGTCTCAGGGGTGAATCGAGGTAACATCAGAGCTTAATGTGCATGCAGCTGAACTTAGTCTGAACTTTTGGATTATGAGGAATTATGCACATGGAAATCTGTACACATGGCTCAGGAATAGCTATAAGTGAGAGGGGTGGGGATGAGCTCCCTGTTTGTTTGCCACTGTGTAGCCATTACATACCAGCTTTCACATCGGATTGATGTTTTATTAAACAAAAAACCCACTAAATTCCTTGAAATTTCCTCTAGTATTATATATGTATGAAGGGTATTATTCTTTTCAAATGCATCTCTGCCGGAGAGATGTGGATGTTTTGTTTTGTGAATACACACTGTTTAAAAGAATCTTGCACGTCATATTCAAATATTCCACAAAGAGCATCAGGCTCTGAAACCAATTTGCCATAGTTGCCAATTAAATTTCAACATCCCATGATGCACACTGGCATAGAAAAACCTTCTCATAAGACTTGGTTGCATAAGCGGGCAACTATTGGCATGTATAATTAGGGTATAAGAACACTTGAGGAGTCTGACCACCGATAATTTGTTTGAAGTGTTACACATGTCCTTTCGTGAACCTAGGATGCTTTGAAAGTGTTCTCACTCTTTTTCATGCAGTGGAGGAACGACTTTGTCAATGGCTGTGTGAAGATCCCCGGTTCTCATGAATTTCAGGAAGAATGTCTTGGTATGGCTGTACTCGACATGACACGGACAGCCAAGGAGAGACAACTGTCACCTCTGGACATCTACCACACTATGAGGTATTAATATAAAGCAGCGATTTGTGTTTTCTTTTGTGAGTGGGTAATTAATATCTTGAATGAGCACACACCACTGAGCAACTTTTCCAACTTTTTGAAAAACATTGTTAAAACATTGGCAACACCGTCTTCTGATTTCTCTAAATGTTTCCCCTTCTTGCTTATAGCTATAAGTCTTTCTTACCAAAAGAGATTAGAGCTCAGATTCAGGACTGCAACTTTTTGACACGCAAGCGGATCCGCTTCCGTTTCAAGCGCTTCATCCAGCAGTTCAGTCAGTGTCGGACCACAGTGCGCGACCTCAAACTCAAATACCTCATCAGCATGGAGTCCTTGGAGAAGGCGTTCTACACAGAGACTTTCCAGGTCAAGGAACCGTGCCATGGCCGGCTCATCATACTGGTTGTAGCAGACACCGGCATCCAGTGGTGTCAAGAGAAATTAAAAGATTCAGATGAGGTTGGCAACTTGGACTCATTTTTCTGCATTGACTTTCTTTGGTTCAGTTTTGGAGTGGTCACTGCTGACAATGAGGGTTATTTTATCTGTTTTATCTGTGTACCTGATAAGGAGCTGCAAAACTTGTGTGATTTCCCTGATGTCACTGACATCAGCATCAAACAGGCCAGCAAAGAGGGTGCTACAGAGAGCCGGGTGGTCACCATCAACACACAAGATGGCAAGAACCTGGTAATTGAAGCATTATCATTGTTACCACAATAACAATTCAGAGACAAGGGAAAGCCCAATTACACAAAGTTATTAATCCAAAGTACAAATAACTGATGCATGGATCTTGATCCCTTAAATATAATAAATAACAACTCTGGATACTTGTCTTCACTCTCAGGAGCTGGAGTTCCCCAGCCTGTCTGAAGCCCTCTCCTTTGTGTCCCTCATTGATGGCTATTATCGGTTGACCACAGATGCTCATCACTATCTCTGTAAAGAAGTGGCTCCTCCGAGGCTTGTGGAGGCCATCACGTCCCATTGCCATGGCCCCATTTCGTAAGTGGAGGAATGCAATGCCCATATAAGTGAAGTTGGAAAGATAGTCTCTTCGGAGACATAAAGAAATCAGGTTTATGTTTTAAAATCAAACTACATTTTGCTGAATCATTGGTGCTTTCACTCCCTCCCGCAATGTTTATTCTGCAGATTGGAGTTTGCTATCAACCGACTTCAGAAGTGCGGAAACAAGCAGGGCTTGTTTATTTTGCAATGTAGCCCTAAAGACTTCAATAAGTATTTCCTGACGTTTCCTGTGGAGGTATTTAACATTTGTCTCTTTTAGAAAATAATTAAAAATATATATATAAAAGTACTTGGCCTGAAGGCAAATCAGCATCAAACGAGACAAAACTCATATTTGTCATTTTAATTATGCCAACAGTGGTAAGAAACAACGGAATGCTTCTGCTGCTGCTTTGTGTTCACTTCAACTACATATATTAAAAATTCTCCTCTATCAGGAACACGACAAGCTGCCTCCTGTCTCTCTGATCATGTCGCACATAAATGTCGCACATAAATTGAAGATATCATCGCTTGTTGTTTGTCCTTTGCAGTGCATGTTATTAGATAAATTTCACATGGCAAACTGTTCTTGTTTCATCATTTACATTAAATATTTCAAGAGTCCTCTCTGTGTGTTGCAGGTGTATGGCGCTGTAGAATTCAAACACTGCCAGATAACCAGGTCTGAGTGCGGGGAGTTCAACCTCAGTGGAACCAAAAGAAACTTCACCAGCTTGCACGAGCTCCTTAGCTGTTACAAAAGTGAAACTGTGCGCTCAGACAGTGTTGTTTTTCAGTTCAGCAAATGTTGTCCTCCTAAAGCCAAAGGTAAAATCTGCTAAATTTATTTTTTTTGTGTCTTCTTTGTTTTTATTTGGTTTTAAAGTAGGTACACTCACCAATGATTGAGACATAGATAAATACTGTGTGGCTAGATTACAAAATAAGCTAGAAGCGTGGCACAACTGTCTCTGCTGTGGATACGGGAACAGGACTGAGAGAGGAATAATGAATCACAGATTCACTTCCACAGGAACTGGCCTCAGCATTGGATACCGTTGTAGTTATTACTCACTTCTCTCCCTCTCCAGAAAGGTCTTGCCTCCTTGTATCCAGGAGCAACAAGGGCCCTGAAGTGCCTCTGTCTCCATCAACCAACAGACACAACATCAGTCAGATGGTGTTTCACAAAATCCGGAAAGAAGATCTTGAATTTGTAAGCTTTTATGTAACAGTTCTGATATTTTAACATGCAGGGCTGAGTGTTTCTATTGGATAACATTGACTGTGGCTTTCGCTTTCAGAATGAAAGTTTGGGTCAAGGGACTTTTACCAAAATCTTCAAAGGGATCCGGAAAGAGCTGGGAGATTATGGTCTCATGCACCAGACTGAAGTAGTCATGAAGGTCCTAGACCAGGCCCACCGCAATTACTCTGAGGTCAGTTTTTCCTTGCACAGACACTCTCCATACCTCTAAAAATCAGGTGCTGCCTCAAAAAAAGATTATATATTCTTGATAATTTTTACAGACTGCAAAAGTTGCAGGAGCAATTTTTTTTGTGTTTTCTTTCAGTCTTTCTTTGAAGCTGCCAGCATGATGACACAGTTGTCCCATATACACCTGATCCTGAATTATGGCGTGTGTGTCTGCGGAGAGGAAAGTAAGTCAGTCACGTCTCCAATGTCAAGAGGCTACAGCGCTTCTCAGTCTGAGCGGCAGCACTAATCTATTGGCATAGTGGGTTATTTTTACTAGGATTACTGTACCCTCCCTAACTATCACCTTCACCTTTCGTGCACTGTCATGGTTCTTCTCCTGTTGCCAATTCAGCTATCTGTTAATATGTAGTGTACAAAACTGACACTCACTAATCACCGAGTGCAGGCAAATTATCCAACTGGCTGGGAGGCCATCAGTACATGGGTTATGTTTGAGACAAAAGTGTAATAAACACCAAGTGATAAATTTAAGTGTGTAAATTTGTATAAAAATGTCCTGCATTGGACTCAGATAAATGTTTTTAATTGTTTTAGATATAATGGTACAGGAGTATGTCAAATTTGGTTCTCTGGACACCTACCTGAAGAAGAACAAGAACTCTGTAAACATCCTTTGGAAGCTGGAGGTGGCTAAGCAGCTTGCTCAGGCCATGAACTTCCTGGTAGGAATCTGTATTTTCCCAGGCTTCATGCAGTCACTAATATCTTTAAATGTTTTAAGTGAAAATCCATTCTTGAATGGCTGTGCCTCCTCCTGCTTCCACAGGAAGAGAAGAATCTTGTCCATGGCAATGTGTGTGCTAAAAATGTTCTGCTGATCAGAGAGAATGACTGGAGGGCCGGAAACCCTCCCTTCATCAAACTGAGCGACCCTGGCATCAGCATTACTGTCCTGCCCAGAGAGAGTGAGTGCAAGTTTCACCCTCACTGCATTTCCCCATGTCTCTGTCAGTCCAACTGTGATGTTCTGTTTTGTGTTTGTTTTTGGTTTTTTTTGTTTTTTTTTTTGTTAACAGTCCTAGTTGAGAGGATCCCCTGGGTACCTCCTGAGTGTGTCACTGATCCTGCCAACCTGAGCCTGGCAGCAGACAAATGGAGCTTTGGCACGACACTTTGGGAGATCTGCAGTGGTGGAGAGAAGCCTTTAGCATCATTGGACAACACTAAGGTAGGGCCAGTGTATACACGCATATATCTACACACATCTCGGATAGGAGCGGTAAATGGGTGTTTGTATTTAGCTTACCTCTGTACGTTATACTTATTATTACTAATTATTACAGAAAACCCTGTTCTATGAGGACCGACACCAGCTTCCAGCTCCTAAGTGGATTGAACTGGCAAATTTAATAACCAGCTGCATGGATTACGAGCCTACGTTCAGGCCCACGTTTCGTGCCGTTATCCGTGACCTCCACAGCCTCTTCACACCAGGTTCGTTCAACAATATGGTAATGTTCAATGAACAAATTGATTGCCTAGCAGATGAGATTTTAGGGACTTATAAGCTTTTTCATGTGAATTTCCTCTCTGTAAATGTTCTGTTCTCTATCTGATCTGTAACATGCATAAATTTATTTTTCCCATTTGTTTTTCTCTTTTCCCCAGACTATGAATTAATTGTAGACAGCGATATCCTGCCCAACAGGACAGCCGGCACGGGCTGGTCAACGGGAGGGTTTGATAGTCAGGAGCCGGCTCAGTTCGAGGAGAGACACCTCATATTCTTACAGCAGCTGGGCAAGGTACAAACATGGGAAAAGCAATTTTTATCTTGCCTTCAGTCATTCAGAACTGCATGGATCTTGATCAAACCAACAGTTGTCAATATCGTGGTTACTTTTTCACTCAAAATGCAAAAAAACTTTTAAATATGATGTTCAATATGATGATGTCCCTCTCTCAAAGGGAAATTTTGGCAGCGTGGAGATGTGCCGATACGACCCACTTCAGGACAACACGGGCGAGGTCGTGGCCGTGAAGAAACTGCAGCATGGAACCGCGGAGCACATTCGAGACTTTGAGCGAGAAATTGAGATCCTGAAATCTCTGCAGCACGAGAACATCGTCAAGTACAAAGGTGTCTGCTACAGCGCAGGTACAGTTAATGTCCCATCAATACTGTCAATATTAACTGTACTGTTGCCAGAGAATTGCTGGAAACCGAAGGATCCTACAAACTTTATTTACCTTACATTTTCCGCGAGCTTGCTGTTTGACCTTGCCCGGATGACTTGTGCGTCTTCTCCAAGGTCGACGGAATCTTCGCCTCATCATGGAATATCTCCCCTTCGGAAGTCTGCGAGACTACCTCATGAAAAACAAGGAGAGGATTGACCATAAAAAGCTTGTGCATTACTCTTCACAGATCTGTAAGGTACTTACCCCGGCCCAGTTTGTGGAGTCCTGTTTTTTTAATTTTTTTTTTTAAAGAACTATAGCAGAGCATTTTCTCCCTTCTGTGTGCCGACAGGGAATGGAGTACCTGTCCAGTAAGCGCTACATTCACAGAGACCTGGCAACGCGGAATATTCTTGTGGAGAGCGAATTGAGGGTGAAGATTGGAGATTTTGGCCTTACCAAAATACTGCCACAGGATAAAGAATACTACATGGTCAGAGAGCCAGGAGAGAGCCCCATATTCTGGTCAGATGGGTTTTTGGTTGTCTTTCAGCAGCTTTGTGATCACAGAGTCCAATCATTTGCTCACCACAGTTTCCATGCACTGATTGTTGTAGGTACGCGCCCGAGTCCTTGACTGAGAGCAAGTTCTCAGTGGCTTCAGATGTCTGGAGCTTCGGCGTGGTGCTCTATGAGCTCTACACCCACAGCGACAGAAACAGCAGCCCTCCCACAGTACGAGCTAACACACATCTTTACACCTGTTGTCCTTTTTTTGTGCTGCGTGCGCCGCTTCATTGAAAAGTCCCTGTTTTCTAGAAGAGAATATGACAAACAAGATGGGAGTGAGCATTGACAGATACCGTCCTGGGCGTATTTACTTCAGTTTTAATACTATCTCTGTAGTTCATTCAGTTTGTTTTTTGCAGGTCTTTATGTCCATGATGGGAAACGACAAGCAGGGACAGTTGATTGTTTATCACCTTATTGAACTTCTGAAGTCAGGCAGCCGGCTGCCTCAACCTCTGGGATGTCCCACAGAGGTAATGGCAATCCGTCTCTGTCGGCGTACACATGACTGACAGACACTGAGCGTGATTTAGTGTAGAAAGAACATTTCCCTCCCTTCCTTTCTTTGTGTTAGTCAAAATAAAATTGGCATTTGTTTCTTTCAGATACATGAGATCATGGAGCAGTGCTGGGACAACGATCCCTACCTTCGTCCTTCTTTCAAGGAGCTCGCTCTGAGCATTGATCTGTTCAGGGAACATAAGGAATTTTAGTCAAAATGACCTGAAGTGCTGTTCTTGTCTTCAGTTGGGTCACTTTTACTGTTTGTGGTCACGGACTAAAGCCATCTCAAAATCCTTGTCAGGTCATATTTATATAATGTATTTCTGAATCCAACCACACCAAAGGTTTGTAAAAATAGATCCCTGCATTCCCTGCAGACAAGCCCGGAAATCATAAAAAGGATCTCAGAAAAGCCCTAGATTCATAGCAACTGTATCTACCTTGGTCAGTGGGTTTTGGGAGTGAGAGAGAGACGGATGTAAAAAGCCACTACAATAATGACAGTATTAGTATTTTAGCTAAGACATGCTGATAAACTACTGCCAATGTGCCTTCAACCAAGGCACTGATCCCCTATATCTTGTGAATTTACTGTGTAAAAGTAAGCTGGTGTTTGTGAAAGAGAGGGTGTGTCGCTTCACTATGTGTTGTTGTCCATACAGACAGCTAGCAGGACTGGTTATCAATGTGGACTGTTTTTATTTTTTTTTTAAAGTGTGTACTTGTATATACTTACCATATATTTGTGTACATATCTCCAGAAAATTTTTATAATTTTTTAAAAAAATGGAAATAGAGTAAATTCTATTTGAGCTGCCACCAAGGTGTCATGTGAATGAAGTTTATATAATAAGTGATTTTAATATCTGTTACTGTTTTGTTTTTGTTGTGACAGGTGGTGTGAAAATTAAAGAGTAGTTTCCTTCAACATCTTTGATCAGTTTTTTTCCAAAATCCAAAAAATTGGTCACTGTTACCCATGACAGTCTTGCTAATGCTGCAAAGGCAGTCACAACAGCATTCTTTTTTTTTTTTTTATTCATCTCTTCCTTGTTTCTTGTTCAGAATTAGAATTAGTGCTAACCATGAGTTTTATCAACAGCCGCTCTTGCAGGAATTGTTGAAACTGATAAAGAATTTCTGGACCGCCACAGGCCATAATGATCCAGAATTTAATAAATATGAGTCATTTTTGGCTCTCATCTTTGTTCATTCATGAATTTATTTTTCTTTCACTGACTGGGTTGTAATGTTTGGGTGCTTGTTTTGGACCAGTGTTCCTGCTGTTAACCTTAGTGGTGAAATAATCTTTTTAAAAGTTGGTTAGAATTGAATCTGTGTTTTTATAGTTCTCTCCTCAGCTCCACAGTTGTTGGCACGTCTGGACCCGAGTCTCCACTTCAGCATCTGGCATGGTAGGATGCTCGTGACTTTCTGTATTCTCTGATGTGACCACAGTGATACTGACTGCATTAAGTTTTTACCATAAAATGTTCTGATTTTAATATATGAAGTTTGCAGCGCTACCACTGACACATGATCAGGAAATGCTTGAAGGAAAAAGCTAGCTAATATTTCATGCCTTATAAGCTATCCCAGTCACAACTGTGTCATTGTTCTTGAAATGGGTACAAACTGTTGCTCTACAACAAAAAGATACACTCAGAAATGTTTCAAACACATTTTACTACAGAGACAGTTTTAGATTAGAAAATAATTAGATCAAGTCCGTCTACCGCCAACAACTGTAACAACACGCATAAAGACTTTTTTTTAAATTTTTTATACATAATCCATAGCAACAAAAGCCACAACAAACTATTTCATATTGTAAAAGCTTTTGAAAGAATTTGAAAATAACAGGACAGTGAAGGCAACTATTTTACAAACTGAGGCACCGAGGGCTTCTTTAGAGATGATGGGAGTCTCACTGTGCTTTGAGCACAGTGTTGCAGAGTTGTTTTCCAGGAGATGCCTTCGTATCTAAGGGTGCAAAATTCGCACTTTTGGTCCATTTGATGAGATCAAGGGAAGAAAAAAAGCCCCATGACCTGCGTAAGAAGGGCATCCAACTGTCAACCTCACATGGTCTATCTAAACTTAACATCTTTAAGGTCCCGTGAACTCGGAGTCCCAACTTAAAATGCTTCCTGTGCTGCATAAGTGAATTACCCCAAATTTGAAATGTCAATGTATTAAAACACCAACAGAGCTGTTAGAAAATAGCAAAGAATATCGAGTTAACAAGCCCATCCTAAGCCTAATTAAGGCTTAATTCACATTTCCTCTGACTCAACTCGTGATTTCATGTCGTAGTGAGAGACAGATTTAGTTTTTTCAGAGCTTTTGAAAGCACAAATAAGAAGTGGATGTCGTAATTAGTTCAAATATACATGGACACACCTTCTCATTCAAGATGTCATGACCTGGCCTCCACTGCCACCTGTGCTGTAGAGTAAAGGCAAACGAGCCAACAAGTGCTCAGCATCTCTGGAAACTCCTGCAAGACTGTTGGAAAACCATTTCAGGGGACTACCTGATGAAGCTCAGAGATGCCAAAAGTGCAAAGCAGTAATCAAAGATGAGAAGGTGTGTCCAACTTTCGACTGATGGTCTGACTTCTTTGTTTCTGTGCTGTAGGAGCAGTGATCAGTGAGGAATTGATTAAAAGCCTGCATGAATCTGAACTGACACGATGTGTAAATCTGATCTGACCAGCAAACTGGAATCAAAGAATCACACTCGCATTAGAACAAAGCCTGATTTTTTTTTCCCCCCAAGATATAAATAGTAAGTTCTGTAAAAACGATCTTGAACGTGTGCACTGTGCATAGCTTTGAAAAGGTCATTCCCATCAGTGACATGGGAGCTGACCTCAATACGCAGCACACCGCACATCTGCAGTGGACATCATGAAAGCAGAGACGCTTCCTTCAGCTCCCGTCATCTTTAACCTCTCGTGTCACCTTTCTCTCACACGTTCTCTAAAGCCAGCAGGTTTTGATGTGTCCAGACATCGGGGCTCGCCTACGAGGAGGCTCTCTTCTCCTCGTACGGAGACTCATAGACCTCCATAGGTGGGCAGGTGCACACGAGGTGCTGGTCGCCATAGATGTCATCGATCCTGGAGATGCTTGGCCAGAATTTGGTCTCGGGCCTAATGAAAGGCTGCAAAGGGAGGATAAACATGATTAAATACGGCTTGTTTACGTTGGAGAAAAGCCTGTTTTCTGGACATACATTCTGAGCTTATTTTGGGTTTGTTTTTAACTTTAATGTTCTAAAAATTTCTGAAATTATGAATGAAAAAACAAAACTGATCTGGCAGCTTATTATATTTTTTTCTTCCACTCCCCTCAGCTAAAGATAGAGCAGACTTTTTTTTTTTTTTTTTTTTCAGGTCTTTCATGTTTGTCTTCCCAAGGAACGCCATTGAGGTCCCCAGTTTGCTTGGCAGTTCTGGATGGCCTTCTGTGGTGAGCCAGGATCGGCTGCGGACCTCACCTCAGGCTCCCACCCTGAGGCGAACAGACGGGTCGACTGTGTTGTATGAACTGAGACTCTGACTAGGGAAGAAGAGAGGGCCCAGCCTCATTGGGGAGGAGGACCAGATTTCAACCAAAGACTTTCCACTCCACTGCAACAGCTGTAAGTTGACCCCCAGGTTTGTGGGACCATTTCCAATGTCAAAAGTTATCCATGATTTCTCTGTCTATGAGGCTCCACCCAACATTCCCGGCAAGCCAGTCTGAACATGGGCACCAGTATGTGGCAGACCGGGAGGGTTATGAAACTTTTTTTATTAAGAAAAGTTAAAGCATGTTACTGCTTCTTTACTTTCCCCCCACATATTGCAATTATAATTGAGGATGTACAGGTACTCTGATTAGTAGAGAGTTATCAGTCCTTCATTGAATGTTTGTGTGTCCCCTGCTGCTTTTTATTGAGAAAGGTAAGCATTTTTCAGACACAATGGTGACATTACACCTAGGTAACCAGAGGAAGAAATACTACAGCTATATATGATTAAATTAAAGGCACAACATTTAACTCCACATTATTCTCTGTTTTTGTAGTGTAAAAACTACCGAGATTTGAACCCACAACTTTCAAAACACCAGGCAAGGGTGTTAGCCCGCTGCACCATTGGGAGGTGCTCAGGTACACAACATTGGACCATTTCTTTAGTGTGATAGGTCAAATGTTTAAAAGACAAACAGTAGCAGTCACACTTGCACGGGGATGTAAAACATCAATCTAAGAACGGCCTACGTGAGTCTTGATGATGAAACCCAGCACACAAGGGCTGTTGTCCAGCCAGTTTTTCTGATCTACCAGGTGGAAAATGGCTCCAATTTGCCGGTAAAAGCCTTTTTTTTCCTCCCCACCTGGGAGGACAGAAAACTTGGCACGATTATGGCTTTGAAAGACTGGGTTCGAACGCTCCTGCTTTACAGATTCAACCAAGTGTCATTTACTCCTCACCCAACGAGGCAAACAAACTAACTCCCTCTCCTTGCACCTTTGTCTTTTAGCTTTTGTCCAATGACAAACCAAAAGATGCTTGAAGCAGCTACGCTTACACAGGGTTGATCAGTTTAGGAGTAGGTTGATTGATGAGGTCATTATTATTATTACCTCTGCCAAAATAAGAGGTTATGTGATTGTTTGTCCGTCTTATTGTTAGTAAAATAACTGGAAAAGTTCTGAACAAAGTTTAAGGAAATTTTCAGGAAGTTTTGACAATGGGCCAAAGAACAGCTCATTAAATTTTGTTGATGTTCCAGCCAAGTCAAGGGGCTATAATCATAAAGTAACCCACTATTTTATGTAACTTGTATTACTACTGCCTATATGATCAGTCCATCCATAGACGCTCTTGTCGCCTAATTTTAAAGTCAGTTAAATATAAGTGTAATTCCTACATTTCGGCACTAAAGGGGAAAACAAACGGTGACTCTCCAGTCTGATTTTTTGGCGTGTTCAGAATTACTGAAATGCCTCGATCTAATCTCTCTATCCAGTCATACTGCAATTCAAGCAGCATCAGTTAATGCACTTTAAGTCAGGAGGATGTGATTCCGCACAATCAGTTTAAGACTGAGATTTGATGCTTATTCCTTTTTGTCACCAAATGGATGACATAGTTTAATAAAATATGATTATCTGGGCATGCACACTTTGCTATGCAAAAGTAACGTGGAATTTGCAACAAGATGCAACAGAAAAACTAGAGCAGGCACTGAGAGGAGAAGCCAGAGACACTCACCAAGGGGAAAGCGGCATGCTCCCTGGAGTAGGGTCTGTCCCAGGTGGAGGATGAGACACAAGCCAGAGAGTGAGGGGCCATCTGCAAGCAGATGCCAATGAGGACCCTCACAGATCACAACTGCTTGAAGAAAGACTTTCCTCTCATACTGATGGAGGAGCTGTTAAAGGTACCTTGAGGGGGTTGACACGAGAGTCCATCCTTCCCTCCTCAATGTCCGCGATTTCCTGTCGGATGCCCAGCAGCGCATCGCAGAACCGGTCCATCTCGGCCTTGTCCTCCGACTCCGTGGGCTCAATCATTAGAGTGCCGGTGACTGGCCACGACATGGTGGGCGCATGGAAACCTGGATAAGTACATTCCAGAAACTGGTTTCAGAGCCCATTAAAAGAATCAGCTGCAGTTCCAACGTCACGGGCGTTCTCCGCGTACCGTAGTCTTGCAGCCTCTTGGCCACGTCCACAGCCTCGATGTTTGCCGTCTTCTTGAACGACCTCACGTCCAGAATGAATTCATGAGCTACATAACCTACAAATGAAGAAGGTGAATGTTGAACAGAAGCAGATTTGTCTGGATGACAACATTTAAAAATCCAGCCAAGTACCTTTCCTGCCTCTGAAGAGGATTTTGTAGTGACCTTCCAGCCTCTTGGCCATGTAGTTGGCGTTCAGGATGGCCACCTCTGAAGCATGAAGCAAGCCTTTGGCTCCCATCATCTAAACACCCAATCATTTGGTTTAAAAAAAAAAAAAAAAAAAAGGGGCATTTTTTACTGATATATATTCTCTGGTATCTATGAATACAATTCCTGCCTCCCACCCCCACAGACGATATGAACTGACCTTTATGTAGGCCCAGGAGATGGGCAGGATGGCACTAGAGCCCCAGGGTGCAGCGCTGATGGTGCCCAGTGAGCTGCTGGTGTTGACTGACTGCATGGGTACCACAGGATGACTCGGGAGGAAGGGGGCAAGGTGAGCCTTACTGTGAAAGTAAAGAACAATTTTCCTTTTTTAGTTTTTTTTTTTTTTCCAATAAATTCAAATGGCATTTTGAAATCTGTGTAGGTTCTCTTTCATCCAGGTCAGACTTATCCAAGGTTAGATCTCTGTGTGCAACTGGAGTTAAGTTATTCTTGAAGACGTTTCACCTTCTCTCCAGAAGGCTTCTTCAGCTCTAAACTTGTTACAGAGGAGACCATAGTAATGAAACATCCTCAAGAATAACCTTAACAAGTCCAGCTGCACACAGAGATCTAACCTTGGATATTTTGAAATTGATCTTCAACCACTTACACAGACTCTGCCCTCTATCTTGAAGGTGTTGGAGCAAATTTGTGTCAGGATGCAAAAATTAATCTCTCAAAATTAGCACTTATGCTGATTAATACTGACCAAAAGCAAAATAACTCTTCCTCCTCAGATTTAGCTTTCAGAGAAGGTTATTTACTTAGCTATCAAAATAAGTAATTTTTTATCAGATGTAGCTAAAAGAATTTAATCCTAAATTCTAAAAAACAAAAATAACAATGATAATAATAATAAGATATAAACCGGTGGAGACACTAATCAGCATCTTTCCTTGCACAGATAGTGGTCATTAAAATGAATGTTCTACCACCATTAACTACAACAGTTCAATGTTGCCGCTTGCACCCCCAACAGGATATTGGATTTTTGTCAGTGTTAAACGTACACTCCGATTGGACCCATGCCAGGTCCACCTCCACCGTGAGGGATACAGAAGGTCTTGTGCAAGTTGAGGTGAGACACATCAGAGCCGTAGTCTGCAGGACGGCACAGCCCAACCTGGATTTAGGAAATAAAACATAATCAGAGGTGACAGTCAGCCTGCAACTCACCAGTGTTAATACTGAGAGTACATGCATTTCTGACTGCACCATTCACTCATAACTGCACAATACGTTTCTACAGACCACATTTTACTTAGCACAAGTTCCAAACATCTGTATTTCCTGTTTTTTGTATCTGTGCTCTCACCTGGGCGTTCATGTTGGCGCCGTCCAGATACACTTGGCCGCCATTCTCATGAATCAGGTCACACACTTCTCTGACATGCTCCTCAAACACACCGAAGGTTGAAGGGTAGGTGAGCATCATGGCTGCCAGATTAGCCTTGTGTTTGTCCACCTGAAAGAGAGAAGCAAAGTTCATATTCTGGATCTGAGGAGCGACAAATGCAGTGGCGAGACGCTCCGCGACCAACGTCGGTCAGCTTTTGTTGCCGTAGCATGAAACCCAGAGGAATGCAGAGGGGTTCTCACCAGAGCCCTGAGATGTGCCAGGTCAGTGTTGCCATCTTTGTCCACCTCCACCACCTGAACCTTCATGCCAGCCATCTGAGCGCTTGCTGGGTTGGTACCGTGGGCAGATTTGGGGATGAGACACACCTGAAGCCAAGGACAGAAAAGTGTCAATCAGTCAGTTTATTATTAATTATTAAGGACTTTATGATCATCGTAGTGTTTTTATTATTGAAGGAACTCATCAACTTCCTCGTGGGCACAAAATGTGATTTCATGACTGATCTGGAGGATAGAGATTTCTACAGCACATCCAGGTAGGTACATCTATATTTACATCTACCTGTACTGTACTGTACGACTCATGCCATTATCAAAGTATTTCTTTTCCCATATAAGACATTTACCGGTACTTTACTGCTTCATGGCATATCCTCTAAATTGCTTTAAAATATATGAGGTTTAAGCACCTCACTACAGTTAATAAATACAATATTATGTTTTTATGCCAAAGGACTAAAGTGTTCAATGTGATCAAAGGTGCTGGAACTCAACACCCAGCGAAGCCACTAATGTGTAACCTGTTCCAAATTGATTTTATCCCTTATTAGGATGACATTTCTGACATTTTGCAATGAAGACACACAATGACTCTCTGTGGGTTGTGCAACCCCATCAAATGACTGGAAGAGAAAACAGAGCGGAGCCTGTCACAGCAGCTTTTTAAGTCTTGAAACATCCAAATATGGAATCTTGAAAGCAGGTAGCCTGTAGTCAGATGACTGTGACCTTGTCCCCTGTGTTTGCACAAATGGTTGTTAGTTTGGACCTTGACTGTTTCAAGGGACCATGCCACTATCTAAGATGTACTAATAAGGGATCTATTAGAAACAAAGGCCAATTGACAGGGTATGCTGAAATACGTCAGTCAGCTGGTCTCTAATCTCAGAGGATGGCTTATCGTCAGAAACCACGACTAATCAGCACTTTGTTAGTAGAAGAGTTTCCGCGCCAAAGGTGCTGTGATGTGATGTTGTTGCAGGACAATGTGACTCGTGTTAGTGGGAATGCCAAACCTGACTGATCAGGGCTGATATGGTTTCTTAACAAGGGTTAAGAAAGAACATAAAGATATCAATTACTTGTGATGAATGAATACATATCAGCACATGTTGTCACAGCGACAAGTCTGAGGATTATGAAATTGCTGAATTGCCTTTTTCTAAACATCTATAGTTAGATGACTTCATAGTCATCATCAGTTTTGAGCTAATACAAAAACTTTTATACGTTTTTAATAATAATAATTTGCTTGCAACTGTTTTAGTATTAAAGGATGAAAATTTCACTCTCTAACTCCTTCAAAAACTCTAATTCATGCAGATTCCTGCTTTCGCCGAAGCTCCCGTTCCAGTGAGCACGCTTACAGTTCTTGCGCTTTCGCCTTTGGAGTTCAGGTAAGCTTTAATGGCAGCCAGGCCGGCATACTCTCCCTGAGCACCACTGCAAGATAGGGCAAAACGAAAGCGTGGTCACATATTGGACATTCTCACATCTGCACAGTTCAAAAGTCATCCAGCACAGGTGCGATGAAACCAGCAGCACGATAATCCAACAGGCCAATGTAGCAGGGTGCAATAATTATAAACGCTCTGATAAGTGGTGATAGGCTGCAGAGGTGGGTGTGTGCCATCCCCTCAGGCATGCAGCATGACACATGTTTTTCCCAAACGTGCTCTGAGAAGTCCTCACATAACCAGAGCCAAAGAGATTATTGACAGAGGGAAAATATTTACTATTGTACTCGTGCTCGGAAAAGCAATAGTACGTTTGGGAGGGAAACCTGCTGAAACTGATCTGCGCGTTTGTATCAAGCTGCTGCAACGTATTGGGGCATTGTGTTTGTTTCATGCAACGTCGGCCTCTATGGGCTCACCTGTTCGGCTGGAAGGAGATGCTGTCATAACCTGTCACCTCGCAGAGGTCCTTCTCCAGTTGTCTGAAAAGCTTCTGGTAGCCTTCAGCCTGATCCAGAGGCACGAAGGGGTGAATGTTGGCAAACTCCCGCCAGGTGATGGGCTACGGGAGGAGGGAACGGCAGTGAGGAGATGGTTGTTTTCAAGTCACGTGACACGAAGTCACTTCCGGTTGGGATGAGGAGTATTTGATCAGGGGTGACAAACTTATGGCCCTTGGGCCAGAAATGGCAGCCATGAGGGTTCCAATTCAGCCCAGAAATATAAGGCCCCTTCACTGGGGATGGTTGAATAAATGTGAGATTTTTAAGGTATATGTACTTTTTGTATGAACTATAAAAGGTATATCTGGACTATTTATGGCTTATTATAGTCCACTGTGCTGTATATGGCCCCTGAAATAAAGTTGACATTCCTGACCAATCTCTCTTGCTTCAGCAGCGCTTGGCACAGTCGTTGACTCACCATGAGCTCCGAGGAGCTGTTCAGCTTCATGGTGCAGGAGCCCTGGAGAAGAACCACCAAAGTTTAATATGAGATCACAAGACGGGAGGAAATCTGTACGGCTCACATGCCTCCAGTTATTACTGACCAGTGGAATCATGCTGTGCACCAAAGAGATGTCCTTGTTCTCCAGGCGCTTCATGTATCTCACGATGTTCGTCTCAGAATGATAGCTGGAGAAAGAAAAGAAACAGAGGGCGTCAACACCCGTGCAAAACTTCTGAATTGTTCTACGAGATGTTAAACATTTACATAGCATCAAAGAATGAAGGTATGTATAAAAAAGCATGCTTAGCTTTAGGGTAATTTAAAAAAATACCAACTAGTTACTTGAACTTAATAGCTTAGTAGTTGAACGTTAACACTTAATCAGCCAAACCTGTTAAAGATTGGGTGTGTGAGGTATTTGCTCGTCCTTTTCAAAGGACTTCCCATGATCCCTTTGGGCCGTTCACCCATCTGCTCAGCGATCAGCTCCTGATAAATAATTTTTTTAAAAATTTTTTAAAAAGTTGAAAAGGCAACTACAAGTGCAATACTGAGGGAAACTGTCAAGGAAAGTATGCAAAAAAAGAGAAGACCTACAGCTGAAGATTCACAGCCAAAGACCCAGAGCAAGTCATCTAAATCCCTCTCAGACACCGTCTCATCCAGAGAAATGCCCAGCTGTTGACAAAGAACATAGAGGATAGATATTATTAGAAGTGTGCAAATGGACATGACAATACCCATGGATTCCAGTTCTTCTGCTTTATATAACAGACTGACAAAAGTTAATGAACCACCCAGGCACCTACCACTCCCTCACTGTACACTCTCAGATTTATCTGCCTCTGAGCTGCTCTCTCTAGGATGTCTTTGGCTGCCACGCCACAGGTGATCTTTAATGTATCGAAGAACATGTCGCTGTGAAGCCGATGCCCTGCTCTCTTAAGGCCTGAAAAACAAGCGCGACATCCGGTTACCAAGACGCTGAAGCCTTTGTTTGTGCCAAAAGACAAGGGGACATTGCTGCAATCACAGAATGTCAACAGTGCAGCAAATCCATCTGATTTGCGGGAAAAGTCACCTTCGGCCAGGATTAGAGTGGCGCTGTGCGTTCGCTTTGCGATGTGTTTGAGCCCCTGGGGACCGTGATACAGAGCAAACATGGCAGCCATGTTGGCGAGCAGAGCCTAGGATTAAAGATGCAGATAAGGATGTTTTATCTGGTGTCATGAAAATAAAATACATTTGAATTGCTGCCAAATGGATGTGATTTATTTGATGGAAAGAAAAAAGTGCAAGCTGTCACCTGAGCAGTGCAGATGTTGCTGGTTGCTTTGTCTCTGCGGATGTGTTGCTCTCTGGTTTGCAAAGCCAGTCGAAACACCTCCTTCCCAGCTGCATCTCTGAAGTGGAAATATGCATATTTAAAGAATTTAACCCTTAAAGATGGAAATGCCTGTTTGGGCATAAAATTGTTTTATCATCGAGCCCTAGCCTTGCTCTGCCCGACAGTTGCAGCTCGAGCTTTACCTCTTTGTGAGGGTCTGACTTTAGCATAATGCTCTGCGGCTATTTTGGTCATGATACATAAAAAGAAAGATAGTTTGTCTCACCTTGTGACTCCGACCATTCGGCCAGGCATCATCCTCACCAGGTTCTCTTTTACAGCAAAGAAGGCAGCGTGAGGACCACCATAGCAAAGAGGAACCCCGAACCTCTGAGAGCTGCCGAGCGCGATGTCGAATCCAAACTCTCCTGGAGGGCGCAGCACACATAGTGCCAGCAGGTCTGTGGCACAGCAAGCCAAAGCCTGGATGCAGAGTAAAGACACTGTATTATCAAGCTCAGGGCTGCCCCACGTAGACCACTGGTGTGATCGTACCCCTCCCTTGTGAGCCCGGTCCACCAGAGCAGTGAAGTCTTCCACCCTTCCGTCAGTGTCCGGATACTGGACGAGCACGCCGCTCACGTCCTTCCCGCTGAAGTCCATCTCATGAGGTAGCTTCAGCACCGCTTTCACTCCAATATAGCTGCAAGACAAGTGAATCGACACAGAGCAGGTACTTGATTCCATTTTAATCTGTTTCAAATCAGTACAGAAATTTGTTATACTTCACTGAACGTTAACACAAATGCGCTTTTCCATAGATGTACTGGATGATTTCAATGCACACATACTTGGCTCTGGTCTGCACCACAGCTATAGTTTGCGGGTGGCAGCGTGGATCAATGTAGAAGGTTCTCTTTTTGTTCTGTCTGTGAGGAGTAGAAGTGGGTTAACAGTTATCAGTGTGATAAGTCAGATATTACATGCAATACACAACTGCGCAATTCACACGTGTAAAACCAGGATGATGTTTGTATCGAGCACATAACCGATAACTACTTGATTTGTCTTCATCTATGTGTCAGCAGTTTTTACCTATGACAGAGCTGCATGGCCTCAGCAGCAGCCGTCCCTTCGTCCAGCAAGGAAGCGTTGGCCACTGACATGCCGGTGATGTCACAAGTCATGGTCTGGTAGTTGAGGAGCGACTCCAGGCGACCCTGAGAGACTTCGGGCTGGTAGGGTGTGTACTGAGTTACCCTGACAACGGGACAGGAACGGTCAGCCGAGCAGCGTGATTTCGGACCAGAGGACAACAGCACAAAAGCCGGGGGCGTCGGAGGCGGGGGTCGGGACAGTGGAATGCTTTGTGTGATTTCCTCATGTTGGAGATTTGCAGGAAATCAAAGAATCATCTGGCCTCACATGAGTGAAAGTCACAGGGCTTATGATTAAAGGCAGCATCTTTAAATTACTCTAATTTTATTAGTTACTTCAGGTGTTCCGAGGGGAGCGTCATCTGCCAGCACTCACCAGCCTGAATTTTCCAGCAGATTGCGCTGGATGGGCGGCGGTACTGAGCAGTTGTAGTAACCCATGCCGATGTAGGACCTCCACACTTTGTTCATCGATGCGATCTTCTGCAGGAACTCCAGGATCTCATTCTCGCCTGTCAAGTATTCCAGAAAGTTAAGTTTTTGCACCACCCAACTCACAAATATTTGCCGAGCACGATGGTTTATGAGCAACATTCCTCAGCAACTGGCTCAGCCTGGCAAGGGATGACCTTGATCAACCACACCTATATTTATTCACCTCTTCAAAACTCATTCAAGTGAAAACATGCAACGTTTCACTCTCCCTTCAGCAGAGGCAACAGTGACAACTGCACCCATCCTTTTATTACTTATTTTCAGTAATTTAGCACTACTCATTGGAGACTCTGCAACTGCTCACTCAGCCTTTGAGATTCCTCTGACTTCCTGGGCTGCTTAGCAACTTAGCGGATTTGACAACAACGTTTATCCCAAACAAAAGCCCTAATCTCTCCTGTTTTGACCCCCC
>BJFM01000810.1:144168-192175 GCA_016586285.1 Arothron firmamentum
AAAACTCCATCTTTGAGTGGAACAATACTTCTCTGTGGCAGCAAAGGCCCAGACTTCAGTCTCCTCACCTGATAAATGAGGTGAATGGCGACTGTTGATAGCGTGGCGTAGTAGGGGAGAGTCTGCTCAGCACTGATCCCGGCTGTCACCAGTCCAGACATCATGGCTGCTGCGAAGCCACTCAGCCAAGCTTTGGTTTGTCCCTGGAACCTCAGTGCAGTAGATTTGACTCCCACTTTGATATCGTCTTCCTTATCCTGTTTACCAGAGAGAGCGCGGAGGTCACACTTTGTACCTCTGTGCTCGACAGAGGCACCGGCCAGAGGAGAGAAGCAACCTTAACCACAGAAAACGTACACACTTTACACACAACCCCTAAGTGCTTCAAAAGAAAGGTCGTGAGAAACAGCGGAGCTCAGACGTCACCTGATGTGCATATATAGTGTCGTATATGAGCGTCCACATCACACCAGAGAAATACAGTGGCAGACACACGGACCAGTCACAGGAGCCCTTGATGGCAGACCAGCCAAGCAGCGCTCCCCAGTTGAACGTCAGCCCTTAACGGAATAAAAACAAAGGACGTCGGACTTAATGAAGCTGTGTAGATGGGATTTATTCTAGAAACACCACATGGATGTTTTGGGTTTTTTTTTTATGGCAGTATATACCCAACACAAGCTGTGGCCAGTAGGTGATCCTCTTCATCAATGGGTAGGTGAAGACGAGACATAATGAAGCAGCACCCAGGGCTATGCTGCAGAGAGCAAATAAACTTTGGTTGTGTTTAAAAAAAAACAAAAAAACAGCAGTTCTACAGGACGTATGTATACGACGCCAAAAGAGGCTGAACTTTTACGATAGCTCAGACTAAAATGCCTTTAAGTTATTAAAATAAAATGGTATAGGAACAAAAATCTGACAATTGTTACCCTAAAACCTATAGTGTACTTGCTCTTACTGTGAAGAATATGAGATACCTGTAATAGTTGAGACACAAAAGAACGCCAAGAGCCAGAGAGAGCTGCCCTCCCAGAAAGACAAGCGCCTGCATTCGAGAAATTTCTCCCGAAGCAATGGGCCGCGTGGCCGTCCTCGCCACCTGCACCAAAATATCAGCACAATGTTGACACATACAAGCCATACACTTCTTATTCTTTCTTACTCTCTGGAATTCATAATATGGTAGTTGTATTACCAACTCAGCTCCATGAGATGCTAATAATTCCTGACAGGGCATACCTTTTTATCAAAGTCTTTATCCCACATGTCATTGATGGTGCATCCTGCTCCTCTCATCAACAGTGCTCCTGTGCCAAAAAGGGACAGCATGCCCAGATGCGGTAAACATCCAGGGTCTGAGGCCAGCGCGATGCTCCACGTGCACGGGAGGTACAGCAACCATGTCCCTTAATAGACAGAAATGTTACAACTCCAGGGTTAGACATGTAAACAAATACATGTATTTAAGCCTAGGAGCCTGTAAAGCCTAGGAGCCTTTGCAGGCTCCTAGGCTTAAATAGGCTTTGTCTAGGCTTGTCTGACTGGGTGAATGATCAGCGAGAAACAAAACATGTACCAGGAACAGCGTTTGTTTTCATAAGGATTGACAATACTACCAATTCTGGCCATACACGGCCGGTTGGGGCACCTTTGTGCATGAATCAGCTTACTGTCTGAATCATGTTAGCAATTATTTGTTCTTTAGCTTCTGTCGCAATCATATAAAATTTTACTGTACAATATGTTTAATAATTATTTTCACAGGTACAAAAAGTCACTAATTACATTTTAATTTCTTAATGCAATTAACCATAATATTGACATCACAGTACCGAATGCTGTTTCTCTTTAAAGCATTGTTTTAAAACCTGTATAGTAAGTTTTTAAAAAAGCAAATACATGTACACACCAATTGGTTTGTCTAGTCTCATCAGGCGGAGATATGGCTGAACAGGCGCTGGTGCTGAATTCACAATGGCAGCAGCTGAAAAATGAAATGACCTCCGGCCACAGTGCTGCGTTCTCCCAAGTCTGGGGGATGATCTAACTGCAGTGGGGAACACTCTTGGTAACACGCTGGAATCTGACTGAAGACCATCCCCGATCCTTCCTGCTGTCATGTTAATGAAGCAGTTTGATGTGTAAACACAGAGGTAAGAAGGTCCATTGTGAATCCTCCACAGGGCATTCGCAGTCCTGCTCAACAGCATAGCTGGAGACATGGCGATTCTGGCAGGTTAAGCACAGAAACACAGAGAAGCACATGATTTGTCAGTTGCTTGTCACAAAAGAGGTCTAAACCGCTGAAATCGGCATTCCTATTGTGGGTGGTCTACGACCTGGGATGCATTTTGCTGTCTCAAATTACAACGTTCGTGAGTTTGTAGCTATGAAAATGATAGAGAAAATGTCACATGTCATCGTGTCGCCAATTTATATAACCGTAACATTGTCTTGAACAGTATGCATTAAAGGTAAAACTTACAACGAATGTTACATGAGACAAAAGATGTCTTTTATAGTAGACAATTCGGTTTGAGGGAAATTACTGCTCCACACATACTGCTTTCCTGTTATGGTACGTTCCAAATTTTGTTCCGGGGAGAGGGTGTCAATTAACGGAACCGTTGACAAGAACGAATCCGGCGGTGTCTAAATGAGAAAACGTCTATTTGAAAATTTAATTTCGTTGTTTTCTGTATGTTGCGTAAGGCAACATCATGGTTAACATATTATATTTTAATTTAATATAATTTGTTTTTCTCAGATGCCAAATTGCATATTATTTTGAAAAGTTCAGCGACCTTGGCCGGAAATTTTGTTGTAGCTTTTCATTGGTAACTTCGTAAAGGGAGTATTGGGGCAAATAAAGTTGTATTCGTGGGGAAAGTTCTTCGTTGCTCTTCAGTCGTGAGTACTTGTATTTGTTTGTGCTTTTATACATTTTAAAGAATCAGTTAAATTTCATTTAGGGCTTCCTGTATTTATGTTTAGTTTACTATGACGATCCAGACCAGACAAGACTATTACAATCGGTCAGTGTTTCTGGGAATATCTTTTCCGTCGTTCCTCTCCGTTTAGTAAGTCTTAACTTGTTTTTTAAACCTGTGGTATCTCAGCTGATTATGTATTGTCTTTACATATTAAAGCTTATGGCGTTTTAGTTGTCTATTTCTGGATGCGTTAAAATAAGTGTAATGCCTATAGTGGCCAGTTTTAGTTTTGCACCGCGTATAGAATGAAGAAAAGAAGAGAAGTTAGAGACATTTTACTGGCACGTTCGTTTCCACAAGTAAAGAAATTTAACGCAGTTCCGAAGGTGTGTGCAATATAATTACTCGCTTGATGAAGATGCAACAAGTGACGGAACACCTTTGTTTGATTTAGAGCAGGATACAAGATGCAAAAAGGTACCACTGACAGGCAATTTCTGATTTGTGTTGCATGAAGTGCGGTACAAATTTCTAATTAACATAAACTGTTATTTACTCCCCTAGATTGATTGCACTTTTCCATCACTGGATACATCAGCTGCAGTCAGTAATCCCACTTATAGTCTGCCCACTCCATCCTCATTAAAGATCTCCATTTTTGAACATCCAAAAAAAGGAACATGACCTTAAAAAATAATTATTGGCCTTACTGCTGCTTTTAAGGACAATGGCACCAAACAAACGCACAGTTACCAAAAATGTTATTTTAGGAAGTAATTTTAAAACAAAGCAATCTGAGTTTAAATGCAGGTCTCAGGACATTTTAGACAAAAATGAGGAATATTCTCAAAGAGAATCAGAAAATCAGGCTGTGAAAGGAAGTCCAGCAGTTTCTAAAAACACGAATGGAGAGAGTCATGTAACAAGCGAGTTGACAGAAGCAACAGAAGAGATTTCATCTATCTCACAAAGTGGCCATGAATGTAAATGTTCAAAGACCTACAGAACATACAAGAGTCAGTTGCAACCCATAGCCAAGTACTTTCGGACTTTTGGATCAAAAAAGAAACCCATAAATAATGAGAGCTCAGAACCCAAAGAAAGTCCAACTTTACATGATTCTTCCCAAGACTACAGTCAGTGTAGCAACGGCGTGTTCCAAGTCTCCACAAAATTTCGAATTGATCTTTTCGAAACACCAACGGACTATTTTTTGTTAAAGGACTACTCTGAAAGTCCACTCGAGAAATCAGAGAACTCTGAAAGATTCAGGGAAAATGTTTCTCTCATCGTAAGAAAGAGGTCCAATGAAGAATGCTCCAAACTACAGTCATCAAAAAAGCCTAAGGCTGATGACAAAGGCAATGTCATCAAAAAGGCACAATGGTCATCTCACCTCTCAACGTTATCATTTGAGTTTAGTGATGACGAGGAGAAGCAGAAGGAAAGTCTCACTAATGGAAACAAAAAAAGCCCAACAATGTATTTATGTAAGCACTGTGATTATAGTGAGGTGACGATCGCACTCCTGCGTTCCCATTATGACAACAATCACCCCTATGTGAGGTATGAAACCACGTACATTCAGGATCTGTGTGATCAAAGTGCTACCTTCCGTTGTCTGGAGTGCCCCGTCGAGTTTTTGAGCGTACCTGACCTCCAGAGACACTACACGAAAAATCACCCAGACCGTCTGGATTTCCAGAACACATCCAGTCAGCTCCACCTGGTGCACAAATGTTTTGGGTGTTCTTATATCACTGAGGAACTGGGCGACTTGAAGACCCATTACAGGGAAACACATCCAACCTACGAAGTGGACAATGCCTTGAAGTACTGTAGATATTCTTTGAGTAGTTCTCACTCATATCACGATGACGACATGAAATCGCAATTTAGTGATTCTGAAGTACTCAGTCTTGAAAAATGGAGAAAAACAGAACTTCAGTCATCCATGCCTGATTGTCCCACCTCCTCCATTCATCCAGGTAATGACTGTAGGAAGTCACCTGAACAGTCAGCCTGCGTCACATCAGATTCGACTTTGCAGATTCCAGCTAGCCAGTCTTCAGAATCTGCGACATGTGAGAATATCTCTCATTTTCCTGAGGAAACCAAAAAAGGTGAAGTTACACTTTCTTTAAACCCTCAGAACATACCAGAAGCCTATAAATCACATGCGGAGCTCAAGACCACGTCTGAGGCCGTGAGGCCTGCTGGAGATGCTAGCGAGGTAGAAAAGTCTCCTGCCATCATGAGTGTTGCTGAACATCATAACGCTAAACATTTTGCACAACCTTCTTCAGTAGAAAGCAAAGTCATGTTGTATAAGTCCATACAAAAAGAGAAACTTCAAAGTAAACCTGAGACCCCTGTAACGACGCCAGATTCTGAAAGAGGGAAACAAGTCTGCGGGAATGGGGACGAGCGGCCTGAGATAGATACAGCCTCAGATGCCAGCGTAACAGAGCTTGATCCTTACTCCCACCCTGAAAACCTATTCTACTGCCACATATGCAACTATGGCGGTCGGTCTCCTCTAGCAGTCATAATACACCAGGGTCACAGTCACCCAAAGCGGATAGCCAGTTTGGAACGCGTTAATAATCACACGGCGTTGATTCGTGAAGAAATGAAAAAGTCAACTTTAGAAGTCAACAATGCATCCTTTTCCCGTAATCTTCCCCTACCGATACTGTTTAAGAATGAAAAACAAGTGTTTTTCTGCCACCTCTGCAACTACAGACAGAAGACTTTGCGGCAGGTGCTGCGCCATTGTTTACTGAAGCACTGCGGAGTCGCAGTTAGCGCCGAAGAAGTGGAAAGGTACACCTCAATGGTTCTCCAGCAGAGAAGCAAACCCCTTGAAAGAATAACAGGGCAGGAAGACAATCAGTCACACGGGAAAGAAGTTCCAAGAACAAAAACAGACCTTGAGAAGGACACAGCTGCTGCCACGAAGCAACAGAGAGTCCAGGAGCAGCACCCAGACCAGAAAATGATCTGTAAGGATGTGAACACTCAGCTCCACGCTGGTCCTAAATCGGCCTCTCCTAAAACGAAGAAGAGTAAAGAAGTGTCTCTGACATTTCACGCCTACCAGGTCCCCCTGGAATTTGATACTTCCCCTGGTTCACTTGCAGCGTGTGTGTGTCTGTCACCTGAACATCTCAAGTGTTCCTGCTGTGCTGCAACCCAGGATTGCCCTGACATTCACTGTGTTCATAAACATAAAGGTGACACAATGAAAAAAGATGCCATCCACACATGTGCGCATTTCTACATTTGTCCTCATTGTCCCTATGTGAATATCAAGCACCAAGGAGTTCTCAGTCACTGCCAGAGGAAGCATCCTGTTCTTTCACCAGGGGCAGACAGATTTTCTGTTGATGAAATATATTCAAGCAACTGTGAAGAAAGCATGGAAAACAAAGGACACCTGAGGGCGCGGGGGTACATTTGTAAAACCTGCTCACAGATCTGTGCTACGCTGGAAAAGCTGAACAGGCACATTGATGAGGCCCACATTAGCACTGAGGCGAGCTCAGAGTTAAAGCAGTCCCAAACAGCTCAGCTCTCCAACGGGAACGGAAACAACAGGGAAAATCTCAGCAACCCCCTGAAATCAGGACCCAAAGTTTCACTTTCAAATGATGTGAACAAATACCTCGCATCTGCTTTAAAATCTCAGGAATGTTTCTACACGTGTGCCTTGTGTCCAAAGTTTTGTTCCAGTCGGAAACACCTTGGAGAACATTATGTCGAGAAGCATGGAAAGGAGGCCTTTTCCAAAAACTGCGCAGATACTTCCCAAATACTTGACAAGGGAGTCAGCAAAATCAACAATTCACCACAATCAAAACCCGGCAGCGTTTCGAGCAAACGAGTCGCTTCAGAGACGTGCGACTCTAGTTTGATGTCAGCAGAAAAGAAATTGGTCTTTAAATGCCCAAAGTGTCCCTTTGTGCATGCTAGTCACAGCAGTATCCTTGCTCACTGTTGTATGAAGCATCCACGACTCCTGAGCAGAGAGTGTAAATTTCAAACGGATGTAATAAATGTAGCAGATGTCATCAAATGTCAATCACTGGGGGTGAATTCTCGGATTAGAGGCTACGCCTGTGGACAGTGTCCTCAAGTTCACAACTCTCTGAAGACACTGAGAATCCACTGTGACCTGGAGCACAATCACGCCACGCCACCAGCTTCTGAGCACCCTGAAGGCAGTGATTATCAACCCGAATGCTCTCAGGGTTTTGCACCAGAGGCACTCTCACCGCCATCAGCCAATGTCTCAGAAATGTCTCCCGGCCAGAGATTACCCAAAACTGAACCTGAGCAACAAAAGCACTTGAAGTGTAAAGTGTGTCCGAACGTGACCTTTGACTCCGCTGAGCAGCTCATATTCCACTACAGCACTCTTCATTTCTCTCATCGGATGTTGGACTTCATCGTGTTAAGTCGGGCGTCAGGGAAGAGCAGCGGGCTCTACAGATGTTCTCTCTGCCAGAAACAAGTTGTCGGAATTCAAAAAATGCATCATCATCTGAATCATCATCACAGGGGAAGAATAGAGCCGGCTGTAGAGTCTACAGACATGACAGTTTCAGCTGTCGACCCACCACTCATTAAACCTGCCACGGTGAGTGACTCGGCCAACACCGTCCTTTACACTCTTTCTTTTATCCTCCTTGGTTTCATTCTTTCTGTCTTTTTAATTAGCAGGTCCAGAACCACCTGCCTGTGTTTGAAACCATGAAGGATCTGGCTCGGTGGAATGTGACACCAGGAGAGACCTTCACTGCTCCGCCCAGTCCCCCGTCATCGCTGACAAAACCCACTGATCCACAGGAACCAAAGCTGGAGCCAGAAAAAGACGGGCTGACTGGTAAGTATTGTGGGCACATGTTCAAATCGCAGAAACCGACTGTGTTTGCACCAGAACAGCCAGGCTGACTTTTCCCCCCCCCCACCTGTGTGCTGTCACTGACTTTTCAGATGTCATTATTGGTGCTGTGGAGACTGACAGCCAAGCCGAAGAGAACGTCAATGAAGATTGCCCAGTTTCGAGAGAGGAAGAGAGCAACGCATCTGCGCTGAATGGAAAAGCAGCGGTTAATGAAGGCAAGTCAATGTTTCAAAAACCCCGAAATGCTGTAAAAATGCAGGACTGACGTGATGCGTAATAAAACCGGGACCGTCATGTGTCGTACAGAACCGCTGTGCTCCGAGCCTCCAGATGTTCAGCAGGAGTTGAATCAAATCAGCTTGAAGGCACAGGGTCATCCTGTGTTTGAAGCTAACTGGGAAGAAGCCACGTTGCCTGACATCAGCGTGCTTCGCTGTGAACTCTGCAATTTCAACACTCAACACCTGCCTAACATGCAACAACACTACCAGCAACGGCACGGAAATGAGATGCTCAAATGTCAGGACTGCAGCTTTGTGACCGTGCTGCGGTAGGCTGAAACCAGCGTCGTCATCTGTCTTCTTGCGTTTTTGCCTGTTTACCATTATGACTGACGTCCATTTGGTGTTTTCAGGGAAACCCTGAACATCCATATTGAGACGGGTCACTCTGCCTGCCTGTCCAAACCCAACCACGTGAAAGACTTCCACTGCCCTTTCTGCCTCTTCCTCTCCAAGAATAAGGACACCATGATTGATCACATAATCTCACACCGTGGTACGTCAGACAGTCCTGAGTAGTCGGCGTTCCTATCCAGCCGTGCTCCGACCCACCCACTTTATGTTTCCTCTCACTTCAGAAAAACCCATCGTTCCAGGAGAGGTGAGTCCCCCGAAGCTGTCCCCCGACCTCCGCGGCACTTTGACAAGCAGTGCTGCCAAAAACCTGCGTCTGCGTGTGATGGAGCATGAAGATGTCCAGCCTTACAGGTGTCGGCTGTGCTACTTCGCCTGCACACAGCTGAGAGACCTGGAGGCACACCTGACTGATAAACATCATGTGAGGATTTGTAGCGAGGCACCTCTATCATCACCACCTCATTTTGTTTAATTGAAAAATGAAGTATTTCCTAAATCAATTTTAGCTACATTTCCCCTAAATGAATCAAACTCTTTTTGGTATTGACAGTTATTGATTAATTGTTGCAAATGATTCACTTTCTTTTTTTATGATTGAATGCAGGGCGTCTTCTGAATGTGTTGCTGCTTGTATTTTTGTGCAGGTTATTAGGAATCATGAGCTTGTGAGTCAGTTGGTTCTTCAGCAGGAGGCCAGTGTCAGCAGGGTGTCTGAGGAACCACAGACTGACACACAGGACCACAGCAGTGAAAATCTGGATATAAGAACGTACGACAGAGAAGCAAAGAGCCAGGGAGAAGATGGCATCAGAGAGGATGTCCCACAGATCCATAATCTGAATGGCGAAAATGAAAAAGAAGAATTCCATTCAAAGAGCTCTGTGTTGGATCTTCAGAAGGAGCATGAAAGAGAACATAGGATAAAAAATACACAACGAAAAGGTAAAGCAGAAGTAGCTAAAGAAGCCCAGGTTAATGAGCTTTGCATGAGGAAGCAAAGAGTATTGCAGAAATCATATGGCAACCTACCACTGAGGATAAAAGGTAGACATCTTTCAGTCTCAGAGCTCAGAGAACCAAACAGCACCACCGAGGCCAGTGACTACAAAACTCGTCTTCGTGCAAAAGCAACTTTACCTTCTGAAAGAACATTGAAGGTAACTCTTGGAGATAAGAACCAATGTATAGATGGGAAGAAGAAGAGATAGGTAAGCTCGATTGCGGTCAGTCTGAATGACAGAACATGCATATACAATACCTGCAGTTGTCCATTAAACCTGTCCAGTAGCCTTGATGTTGATCAAACCATATTCAAGTTTATAAAGAGAGCATCAATCTATCACCAAAACTGGTAGTACTCGTTTATGTTTTGAAGAGGAATTTTAATGATTGTTGCATGTTGTTCAATCGTTTGGTGTGGCTGTTTTTTGTGCAAAACTTTATTTTACATAAATGTGATACATAAATCGATGTGTAATTATATATTGTCGTTGTTCAATACACTAACCTGATCGTAGTAACCAAAACAAGATGAATTCACATGTTGCATTCAAGCGACGTATGGAATTTTTAGTTTAAGTTTTCGTTTAAGTTACCGTTTCTTTGCTTGTAATGCAAATACCATCTATGTGCCATGTATTAATTTTTAATGGATTTTGTCTTTAAATAAATTAATAGTGCAAGTGTCATACTTTTCCTTCTGTTTTGAAAACAAGACAGTGGTGAACAACTGGGGTATACACGATTATTTTATTGTTGTGACAGCTGGTAAAAGCCATCGTTCTCTTCGCCACCGACTTCTGGGTGTCAGTCTGATTTAATCTGTGTTCATATTGTATGGTCTGATAGGAAAAAATGGTAAATAAGTCAAGAGGGCAAAAAGGGGGAGTTTTGTAGATGTACCTGAAGGCATCATTCGTGCTACGCCGTACCCGTGTAAGAGGACACCGCTTCCTGGTGTGGGTTCGTAAAAATGTTCTGATGAGGAAGAGGGGCTGTAGAACAGCTTCACTCAGGTAAGTCCTCTCACTGATGTGCTGGTTTAACATCTTGTTGTTGTTGTTTACTTTTTCTTTTGTTAAAACGTCATCTCCGAAAGTGGTGACACCGATGTTTGGCAGCGACCACTACCTGATCGATATCAAACTCCCAGCAACATGTCAAATCTTTTATCATCTTAGTTCAGATGAAGAAATTTTTGTATAACATTTCATTTACATCTCTTTTCTGCCTGTTATATCGACCTTTTATGTTACATGTTAACGTTTTACATTGATTATTTATTTAGATAAGTAAATTAATATAATCTGCCTTAGTTCATGTTAGATGTCTGATGCATGCTACTGATATATGGAATGTCTCCATTAAATGTGTGTTTTTGATGCCTTTTTCTTAGTACTTCTTCTTCTTCTTGTAAAAAAAACAAAAAAAAAACTAACTAAGGTATGTCGAAGTTATAACCACTACATTTTTGCTATGGAGATACAATGGAGGAAGTAGAGTTGCATATTTTCCGAGCATTTCCTCCAATCATTAACAGACCTAAACTGTTCATCTTGTGTTGATCTTGTTGTTTAAAGCCGTAACTAATTATCTAACCTCTGTAATGCAAATGTACTGTAAATTCTGCAGTCACTCCAGGATTATTGAAAAGCAGTATGTGGATGAGGCTCATCCTTCCATAACATCTAAATCTAGCAAAACTGTTTAAAAAAGAAATTTCCTCAACAAATATTCAAATTTTTAAAAAGTATTCTGTTTTTGTATAGAACCGGAAAGAGACAGGGGCATATTTATCTGGAGGAATGTCGACTGTAAACAAACCGACAGAGGACACCAGCCACTTCTCATCAAAGGTTATAAACAGGGTCTTCGTCATCTTACTGTTGGACCTACTGGGATTCACACTGATTCTGCCGTTATTTCCCTCCATTTTGGATAATTATGCACAAACGGGGGTGAGTTTTATCACCATTTAATTTTTTATTTCAGGGTTATATGTTGGAATTCAATAATATAGGTTATTTTACAAGGACAAAATAAGATCTAGTATCTTCAGCCCTATTATTTTTCTAATTTTAATCCATTAAGATCTGATGGATGTATACATACAAATTACTGCAGGTGTGAGTGCCTTCAGTAGTCTTCCAGCCTTATCAGTAACAATATTCATTTTGTTCAGTAGAAATAACTCTTGATACTACAAAAAAGACAGGTACAGTACAGACATTGTGCGGATTTTAAGCCCCACTGTCTTTAACATCTGTTGAACAAAAGAGGCTTTATGTCAAAGAATCCATGTCACTGAAGTCATAACTGAACTCATAACCCATGTTTTTGTACAGACTTGCTGATTCATGCTACTGTATATTGACCTGGTACTGTTATAATCCTTCTGTGTTTGTTGCCTCCATACAGGATGGCGTGTATCAGTGTCTGCAGAGTGTGGTGGACTGGTTCAGGGAGGCTTTGGGAATTCCCATGGAAAAGAAATACAACAATGTGCTGTTCGGAGGTAGATGGAAATGATTCGACATCTGATGTAGCTGATGCAGATGTCTGCTTCTTACAGATCTGATGCCTTATTTGCTTGCATGACACCTTTTAGGTCTCATTGGGTCCCTGTTTTCCCTGCTGCAGTTCCTGGCATCCCCAGTAACTGGAGCCCTGTCAGACCACTATGGCAGACGGCCTTTACTTCTTCTTACCACCGTGAGTAAAAATGTCATCTTAGACTACCAAACCTGTAATGATATTGCTTTGTTGGACCCATATTGGTTTAATCACATCTAATTTTGTTCCTGGTAATCCAGGTAGGGCTGATGTTGTCTTACGCAGTCTGGGCAGTTTCACAGAGCTTCAGCATGTTCCTATTGTTTCGAGTTATCGGAGGCATTTGCAAGGGCAACGTTAGCCTCTGCACTGCCATCATGGCTGACCTGCCCTGCCCAAAGGCACGGAATCGAGGAATGGTGAGCTGGGATGGTGCTCTTCTCATTCTGTATAGTGCAGTAGGTCCGTATACCTAACTTGAATTGTGTCATCACAGGCCATGATTGGCATCGCCTTCTCTCTGGGATTCACCGTGGGGCCTCTGTTGGGTGCCTACTTTGCCATTAGCTCCAAAACATCAGATAATATCGTCTTCCCAAGTCCAGCTCTGCTCGCGTTGGCCTTCAGTGTGGGAGACCTATTTTTCATCTGGTTCATGCTGCCAGAGACCCTCCCCATTGATGCCAAGGTTGGGGTGTGAATTATTCTCACTACGTTAAAGAATCACATTCATTTTACCTCAAAGAGGTAACCTCAAAGAGGTTCCTCTACTCAAGAATGTACTTTGAGTTAAAAGCAAACAGCTGTAATAAAATAACTTATTATATTGCCTTATTACCCATTCACAGAGACAAATTAGCTTCCTCACATCCTTTCTTTGCAAACTCAAACACATAACCCAAAACAAATATTTACATTGGATTATGTTGTTATAATGTTTGTTTGGTTTTTTTTTTCCACCAAATATCTCCTTAAGTAGTAATTGAACAAAGAATTCTCGCGTAGAAAATGTAAATGATGACCATGTATTGATGGATTTATGAATTTACCTTAAATATACTGAGGAGACTGGGATTGGGAATAAATTTAAACAAAATAATACTCTTGTGTCAATCAAGGCTGCCACTTCAGGATTCGGGGAGTCCAAGGATCTCCTGAGCCCCGTGTCTTTGTTCCAGTTTACAGCTGTTACCAGGGTAAAAGATCCACCTACGGAAGAAAGTAAGCTTGGTGCAGATAAACTACACCAAAAGAGACAGACACTGCAGCAACATAGCCTGGTTGCATGACTGAATGTTGACACATCCTTGCAGGAATGCGGAAGCTTCAAGCTTTGGGCCTGGTTTATTTCTGCTACTTGTTCTTGTTCTCTGGTCTGGAGTTCACCCTGAGTTTTCTAACTCACCAACGTTTCCATTTTACAAGGTATGAGGTCATAGATAAGGTTTTGCTTTCAGGTATTCCAAACATAACAGCTTTTTGATGTTTCTTTCTACAGTATGCAACAAGGAAAGATGTTTTTCTTCATTGGCGTCACCATGGCTTTGATTCAAGGAGGATATGCACGCAGGATCAAACCTGGGCACCACGTCAAGGCTGTCCGGATGGTAAACCTTTACTGTTTGTGCCCCAGAAACCACATAAATATACCACTACAAACACACACCTTCTTTAATGAACTGTGTCTTTTTTAATTTTAGGCAATCATGGCATTGATCCCAGCATTTGTCCTCATTGCTCTGTCATGGAATACAACAACATTGTATATCGGCCTGCTCTTGTATTCATTTGGTGAGGGGTTTATTTGTTTGTTTGTTTTTTTCTATATACCAAAGCAAAATTGGTTAAACATTGTGATACATAATGTTAAAATGCACTCAAGTATAAATAAAACCACAGAAGACACTGCAGTATTTTTAAGGTGATCAGACCTCGCTAACAAAAACAACGATGTCTTTCTTTTGCAGCTGCTGCGATAGTAGTCCCATGCCTCTCCACGCTTGTGTCTGAACATGGTGAATCCCTCTGACCTTTTGTTTGTTTTAAAATTTAAATTCACAAATATTTTTTGTAAATTATGTGTTGTGGGTCTTCCTCTAGGCTCAGCCAGTCAGAAAGGCACAGTGATGGGGATTCTCCGTAGTTTGGGTGCTCTGGCCAGAGCTCTGGGCCCAGTGGTGTGCTCTTCTGGTAAGGAGGGACGAACACATGATAGTATATATTTGAGAAATTCTAATTTGAAAATGTTATTTTTACTATTCTGCATGGAATTGCATGCTTAATAAATTTGCAAATGAATCATTTTGGTATGAAACAAAATGATAAAATGTTTTATTTAGGCTGTTATTAACCTTTACATTTTCCTTTATAGTTTACTGGATAGTTGGTGCTCAGTCCTGTTTTCTTCTCACGTCGATCTCATTCATTATACCTCTGGTTCTTCTGAGAACAGCCGGGAGGTCAAAGGAGGAGTGACAGGCACAAAAGCATTAAAGTTTTCTTTAGGCACTGCTCTTTCAGTTTAAATGTTTACAACTAGTGGAAAGACATACACTGACTTAGTAATTAGACACTTGCAAAATAAATGTTTATTTTTGCGTTACATGTCAACGGTTATGCTAAATTTCACAATGCAATAAAGTATTGCTGGTCGCAATCTGGAAATATGCAAATGGTTGAGCCAACAAATGTGTTTATGCAGTCCTAACTGTCTCGTCTACATAACCACGAAGATGAATATAAATACTTTTATAATGCTGTAATTTGTAAAACACTCAGATTTTGTATTGTTAAGATTAACATTCATTTTAATTAGGTATATTTTTATAAAACTGATATTTACTTTATTGGTATGAAAAAATAAAGTGAATATTAACATCAGTCTGTTTCTTTACTATACAGGTTAACAAAAGCAGCAGCATTTAACAGTGTATGGTATTGTGCTTTCTATTTTTGATCATTTATACACATTTTTTCCCACAATATTCGGTCCGGCGTCATTGTCACTCATCTTGTTAAACAGGTATATCCGTAAATTATTACACAAAGGGAGCCTGTTTTGCGCGTGCGTGTTTCCGTTTGGCAGGCTGACCTGATTGGGTAACAGTCCAACCGCCATAATCAGCTGTTTCCACTATCTGCAGCTGCTACTATGCTAACAAACAGGCTACTAAAGCGTGAATATCCAATTTGCTGTCCCGATTGATGACTGTAGCAGAGTATGGCAGCACATGCAAGTTTGTCCGAGGATGTGGCCGCGTGACTACAAATAGAAAATCCTAAAGATGGACCAGGTATTTTCTATTACAAAAAGAGTTTTTAAATAGCCAGTAAGCTAGCCCATTAGGCAAGCGTAAGCTAACTTGTGAGCTTATGGAGTTGAGAGCGTGTCGCACTAGTAGATTCTGGTAGAAATTTGTTTGTACTCCAATAATCTGTTCGTTCATAAGCTTTGTTGAATTGTAGTGAAACGCTGATTTCCACGCACTTTGTGACGTGAAGTGTTACATAGAAATGCAACTAGTAACTTTGTGAAAGGTTGTATTTCATGATATGTTGATCTCTCAGGATAGCAGATCGTCAGCTGCTGTCCAGTCAAGTGACATTAAACAACAGAAGAGACAAAGGAATGAGCCAAAGATACATACAGCATCGACACCTCACCTTATATCATCAGATCCATACTTCTCAGAGCAGAGTTTAGGAGGGTATGGAAAATGTCTCAGATCTATTAAGATCTAATTAGGTTTAGTAAATAAATGCTTGCTAATATATGTTTCAATGTATTAAATGTTTAGTAACCTGTCAGTTGTGGGAGCAATGCATGGGACAGAAACGAAATGGGTGCCCACAAGGAAAAGGGACATGTCCAGGAGTCATGGCTGGACTAGCAGCAGTCATGGAGTTAGAAAGGTTGGATTCATTGAAAATGTTGTAGTTTAGTTTATAGGTATAGAAATATAGATTAAAAAAAAAAAAAAAAAAAAAAAACATTTTCATGATTAAGTTAATTTTGTCAGTTTTTCATGTTTGTATAGACATTACAAGGCAACAAGAACTTTTCTTCTCAAGACAGAGTTATGGGGAAAAACTCCTTGGACGCACAGAAAAAAGGTAATAATTAAAGGTTATAATCACTTCTGTGCATTGATAGTCACATTTTTCTGGACTGCTCTGAGAGTTTATTTGTGTTTGTTGACTATAACTCATATTCTGTCCCTATTTGGACTGCAGGCTTTCCGGGCGCACAATCTGCCCCAAATTCTGCAGGAAGGTCCAAACCAGTAAAGTCAGACTTTGTCCCATTTGAGGTGAGGATAAATGATTTTCCAGAGTTAGCTGGAAGCAAATCAGCCTCTTGTCATGTTGAGAACTGGAGGTCAACTTCCTTTTCCACAAGCCCTCCAAAGCAACCATCAGCATTCTCCTGGACTGTGAGCCTGAAATTTCATATAATGCACTTTTCTGCAAAAGCCTCTCGTGAATTTGGTGATATCTTTATTTCTATTTAATAGTCTGGCAGAAGAGAAATCCCACCACACCCTGAATGTCAACAAATAAGCACTAATACTATGACAGATTCCTCCACCACTGCTCAGAGTGAGTGAAAATCCTCATAGACAGAATTTCATTGAATGCAACACAGTGTTAACGGCTCTAATCCCATTCATGGATTTCTTTTGTGAACAGGTCAGACTTTAGTTACTTCTTGGGCCAGCATTGCCTCACAACCTCCGAAGAAACCTGTCCCTCACCAGAGTAAAATCGGCGGCAACCATTTACAGGTTAGATTACCTGTTTTATCCCAGTGTAACATTTTTATGGGGCACTGACATCAGTTTTATGAGGAAAGGGTTTTCAAATGATTAACAAAGTATGTATTTAGCATGTATTACGGATTATTGGTAAATGTATTTGGTCCTTAAGCAGATTTATATATCAGGTTAACCCTTGCATCTTGTTTTAATTACTCTTGAGTTGTTATTAATGATTTTACTTTTCGTTTTTCTTTCAGTGATATGATTGTGTGTTATTTTCTTTCTGTCAGAAAGAGGATAATCCTGAACAACAGGAAGATGTCACATCAGGAAAGAAGAAACGTAGAAAAAAGAAGAAAAATGCTAAAGGTGAAGCTGTTGAAGCTGAGTCGGAAGGGCCAGCAAGTTATCAGGAGCCTCCAAAGATTGAGGTAATTTAAGTGTTGCATTTATTTGCCATTCAGTTGGACCTAAAACCTTTGGCTCTGTGAGGAAAATTAGGTGTTGATATAATTGAAGACTGAAATGAAATATTTGCTTTTGCAAGGATGAAGAAGAGTTTCCAAACTTATTTCTGTCTTTGACTGTGAGTGACAGGACGATGCCAAGCAGCAATGCAGCGAAACTGTGCTATGAGGTACCGCAGAGTTGTTTTTCCTCATGTGCACTCGGCTAATAATGTTGACATTTTTCCTTCACTTTTATGTTTTTATGTCAGCATATATAAAATACTGGTGGCAAAGTAGTGTAAATTTTATTATCTTTTGTTTCCTTCTTTCTCAGGAAACCCAAAAAGAAGGTGTTCAAAATTTTACTGATCCATCCAAGGAAAACTTAAATGTACCTAAAGGACAGTCTAAGGATGTAGCTCTAAACGGACAGGTTGGGGTATAGACATTAGTTTTACCATCATTTGGACATGTTGTCTAAATTATTACAGATTGCAGGCTAAAGATCTTCTTTCCTTTTTAGAAAACTGAAAAGGCATCAGGGAAGAAGAGCAAAGCTCCTGTTCGGCTGGACATTGGAAATGTGTTGGCCACCTTTGAAAAAAAGCAGCAGTCTCAAAAAAACAGGCAGGATACCAAATCAGTTATTCTTTCAGGTGGGTTATGGCTGCATGATGGCCTCTGAATATACTTTATTAAAGATGTGATTGGAGATTTTTATGGCCAGAGTATGAAAAAATTACATTCTTGAGACATTCTTTGCAGTTGGTGGAGGATTACCGGTTGTCCAGAAGCAACCCCCTGTCCAAAAGAAATTACCTTGGCAGCAGGATAAAATTGCCCATAATCCCCTGGACTCCACCAGCCCGTTGGTGAAGAAAGGCAAGCAGAGAGAGGTACCCAAAGCTAAGAAACACACTCCTCTTAAAAAAGTAAGCCACCTGCAAGTCAGCATCTAATTTATTTGCATTGATTGTTGTAAGAATCTACATGTTTTTGTTTTTTAAATCTGATCCTCAGGTCATATTGAAAGAAAGAGAGGAGAGGAAACAAAGACGTTTGCTGGAAGAGCGAGGGCTGCTGCCTGAACAAGAGTCTTGGCCTGTTGATGAAGCTGCAGAGGAAGAACAGCACAACACCACAGGTGAGACTCGTAAGCATACAGAGCAGCTGGAGTGATTCTTATTGCTTTCACTATGTTTCTTTTTTTCTGAACCCTCAGATGAAGTTGGAACTCCGCCAGAGGAATTGTATGAGCTGTTGGCGTTAAATGCTGCAAATCAAATGGAAAAAGGCCATGATGAAGAACTGGAGAAAGATAAGACAGTAGAGCAACAAACCACTGCAACACCATCTGTGTCTTACCCAACCAGCAGACTCAAAATCCACAGCAGAAAGTTCAGAGAGTAAGACATTCCTGTTTTCCTGTATATACAATAAGTTATCCTAGTATTAGTTTATTGATTGAGCGAGAAACGATTCAGACATACTGTGTTTTACAATGGGTTTTTTTTGTTGTTTGTTTTTCAAGCTATTGCACCCAGATGCTGAGCAAAGACGTGGACGAATGTGTGACGACGCTGCTGAAGGAGCTAGTGCGTTTCCAGGACCGCCTGTACCAGAAGGACCCCATGAAGGCCCGCATGAAAAGACGGATTGTGATGGGCCTCCGAGAGGTCCAGAAACACCTCAAACTCAGGAAACTCAAGTGTGTCATCATCTCACCCAACTGTGAACGTATTCAGTCCAAAGGTGGGAGGCCCGTGTAAAATACCAAATCTGTGTGTGGAATATTTCAAAAGTAATTGCAACAGGTTCAACTAGCAACTGTTAATAACAACCACAGTCCTGGCATTCATGGAAAAATGTCACCTTTTTAAGGAGGCTTGGATGAAGCACTGCACACCATCATTGACACTTGTCGAGAACAGACAGTGCCGTTTGTGTTTGCCCTCTCTCGGAAAGCCTTGGGTCGCTGCGTTAACAAGGCAGTACCAGTCAGTCTGGTGGGCATCTTTAACTATGATGGTGCACAGGTTGGTTTACTTTAAGTAATACTTTACACGATTGACTGCCAGCAATTTCCTAACACAAGCAGGGTTTGTGTCAGCAATGACTGATAGGTGCTAAATATATGTTTGTCATCCAGGACTTCTATCATAAGATGATCGAGTTGTCTTCTGAAGCCAGGATAGAATATGAAGTGATGCTTTCGAATCTGGAGCAGACAAACACAGAGGAAGAGCTGCAGACCTGCACACCGGCTGAGAAGATCAAAACAAGCTTTGAAGACGCGCAGCCGGAGGAACCAGAATATAGTAAGTATGACACATTAGCAGATATCCACAAACTATATCCAGGTTGTGTCAGGAAAAATTCAAAATTTCTTTTTTTTTTCCTAGTGAAAATTTGGAGCAAAATTTTTGAGAAGGATAACAGCAACAAACTTCTGAGCTTGGAGGAACAACTGAGCTTTCTGCACTTGGAAAATGAATGCATTGAAAGCACCAATGATGAGGAGAGTTGACTAAAGCCTTCTGTGCCTAACAAGCTCTGTTTGCAGATTACCACTTTTTAAAGGAAAAATACTGAGGTGATTGATGGATGTCAGATGCTGAAATGCTGCTATAAATCTGTCTTTTATCATTAGTTGTTTTTGTCCAGCTGAAACACATAATATAACCATCGCTTGGACCAATCCTGTGATTTACAGCAATTGTCATGATTTTCCACTATGCTGTCGTTAGTTTGCCCTGGGGGGTTCTCCCTTTTTTTAAGTGGTATTTTAGTGTTTCTCACAGGTGAATGAATAAGACCGATACGAATCTTAAACTTGAAGGTTTCTGTCGGTTTATCGCCATTAGTAAAGCTGTGACAATCTTCTGTCAAATTCTAGTTTATGAACGGAATGGTTTATGGATGCAGAAAATGGCAGCATGAGTGCTCCCAGACTGTGTGGCAGCGGTACCTCACATTCAGATATCTTAATATTTGTGTAATCTTACAGTTGTGCTGGGGTGTACTTACATATTGACAAAATAAGACTTCCTACACATTTGTTAATAGGAGATATTGCACTGGTCTAACATAAGAATAGTTTTGATCTAATTGTGACAGTAATTATAGCTTTTATTTAATCCATCAACACCCACGACACATTTACAGGTCAAAGTTTACAATATACTGTAGATTTGCTGTGTGTTTAAACACAGCCTGATTACACCGTTCTCTATTAATGTGCTACATACTGTATATTGCAATACTTGCCATTAGGTCTAGAAAAATGAGTTTCTTGACCAGATGTTAATCATATGGTTTTGTTTAGTGTTTTTTTTTTTTTTTTTTAAATTTCTGTTTACTTAATATTGTAAGACAAATTATAGTAATGAGCATAAAAAATTATGTTCAAATGAATCCATGGTTCACTGCTTATGCAGTTATAAATTAATTGCAGGTACCAGTCATATTTTGAAAGAGTAGCAGAGAAGTAGAGCTTACCTTTTTTTTAATGTCAGTTCACTGTTCGGGTGAGAACTGTTCAACAAAATATCATCATTTAACATTATGTGGATGATAAACACCAGCCTCATACTGGCCTGGTAATTTTCTGGTAAACGGGTCTAAATTGTAGCTTTTCCCTGTCTGCAAAATAAAGTAGGTGCACATTTCCTTTTGTAATTCTCCAACACAGAAAATTCTGTATTAGGACTAAAACTGATATCAGAAAAAATAGAGGACAAAAGGCTTTATGATATAAAAAATAAAGACATATTTTTAAACCAACCCTATTTCATTAGATGTTACTATTATAGTACTATCACTACTTTTGATACAGATGAAAAATTGTATTTTTTTCAAAATAGTTTCCATCTTATTTGTACTGTTTTGGCTCATATTTAAGCACAAACTAAGAATATACACTCGAGCAATCACCTAAAACATTTTTAAAATCGCATACATTAACTCAACTGGTTAATGCATCAGAGGCAGGTGTGTGACTTGAGTGTGATTCCCACAACGTGACTTCGGAAATGATTTATTTTAATGGAGGAATGACGTCAACATTCACCTTGACTGAATCGATGACCTGCTGTGTGCTTCCTTTGCTCGTGCTGGGAAAGGTCACCTTATTTGCTGGTGCTGAGCGCGTGACAAGCTAGGTTGCCTCTTTAAGATCACCAAATCATAAAGCACTTAAGTGCAAACAAAC
This sequence comes from Arothron firmamentum, assembly GCA_016586285.1. Classification (NCBI taxonomy): domain Eukaryota; kingdom Metazoa; phylum Chordata; class Actinopteri; order Tetraodontiformes; family Tetraodontidae; genus Arothron; species Arothron firmamentum. The sequence goes on from BJFM01000810.1 coordinate 165,620, forward strand.
GACCTTTTTTTTTCCCCAGCTCACCCTGTGATCCATGGACGTCCCGCACGGCAGTTAGTCTGAACCAATAGTGACTGCAGATGGAAGAAAGTCCCCTTTTCTCACAGTGGACAGCTCTTATTTGTGTGATGACAGTTCACCATAAAAACAAGGCTTTACATCATAGCTATGTGAGGGACAGTATCTACATATCCACCATCCATGACTTCTGTGGATGTTCCCTCTTTCAGTGCAGTCTCCGGAGATGTTTTAGTCTCCTGACTTGCATAGTCAGCGTAATCTTTTTCTTTACAGGCAGTGTAAACAGGCGCAGTCTCCAGAAACACCACATTGACACCGTTGACATCTTTTACCCGGCTGTAGTCCTCTGACCAGCTCTCCGCCTGTCTCTGAGCATGCATGCAGTCATTCTGCTCCAGGTTGGTACTTTTGACGCTGTTGAACCTTCTCGCTGCACCATTATCCTTCTGTAGGTGTTCCGTGTGTGTGGCGATATCCACGTAGCCGCCGTTTGCCTGTGGTTTAAGAGTGTTTTCACAGTCCAGCAGACTGTTTTCTGTTGGATTCAAGGGTGTGAGATTTAAACTGGAGCCTGTTTGTCTGTCAGCTGACTGGGATGGCTCAGCATTGGGGGAGCCCTCCCCTGAGACAAAACTGTTGCTCTTGACAAAGTTACCGGTTCCAGTGCCGACCTTCTCACGTTGCCTCTGCAAACATGTTGAGTCTTTATGTTGAATTTCAGATCCTACGCAGTAGATGGTGGGAATGATGAAGTTTTTATTCCTGTCTGGTAGAAATCCTTTGTCAGGCTCTGTCACAATTAGGTAGTTGTCCATCTGGTCCTTCCAGGCCTCCATAAGAGGGAAGTTCTGGTTGAAAAGCAGAGTATTGAAGTCTTCACGTTGTCCACTCTGTAGAGTTTGGCAGGAAAAATTACAGTATATGATGGGAGGTGTATAAAATAAGGTAGGAACAGAACATGTAACGTTACTTTGAGATGCTGGAAATCAACTCCTCTTATCTTTGGACCAGGAACAGGAGGCAAAATGCGCTGTTTGACGCTGGGGGAGGGGGAGAAAGTTCTGAGTCAAATTCTAACATAAACATAAAATGTACTCTTTTATTGCAGAATAAATAGAACATACTAGTTCCACTTCATGACCAGGACGCACATGACTGCTATAAATGGGACTGCAAACAGCATGGAAACAAAGATCCAGAACGATTTTCCCTTCACCACAGCTTTAAAAAAAAAAATTAAAAAAAAACATTTTTCACGTCATCATGATCAAAAGGATGAGTCAGAGGAGAAGATGAAAGCTCTTCTCAGGCTTACAGGTAGGAACTTTTTTCAAGGCAGCGTTGCTCCACTCACTCCAGGAGCCGTGGTCCAGTCTGCAGCGTACCTGGACCGTGTACACAACTCCTGGACTGATGCTGTACAGGCTAAAGTGGGTTTGTTTGCCTGCCAGGTATTCCTAGAATAAAAAAAAAAAAATCAGATATTCACACTCAATCCATTCTATTCACACTCGATCCATTTGAAACTCACCCTCCACTTGCGGGTGTTTTCCTGTTTGACTCGTAGGCCGTATTTGAGGGTGATCCAGCCAGATTTGACGTCCATGTTAAAGGGAGGTTTCCAGGTTATGTGAAGGTTTGGGATCTTGTCATACTCCTCCACCAGTACTGTCACATTCTTGGGCGGGTAAGGCTTCACTGGTGAGCACAAATGGAGCAAAACGTATCATCTTATTTTAATATCTTCAGGGGGGCAGTGGGTTGATGAGTATAGTTGTGTTTTATCCCAAATTGTCACATTCACGCGAAATGACAGCAATCAGTCCAAATGATGGTAACTTATTTACCATTAATGGATGATTTATTGATGTTTAATGGGTGCTGCAACAGTTTGGAAGAGCACAAATAATTTAATTGAAGGCGATGAGCTCAGATGAGCTGCTATTTCCTTTTTACATGGCTGGACTGTGCTTCAACCAGTATCGCATTGCAAACAAGACAAAAGTGGAGATATACAATCTGTGGCTGAAAACCAGTTTTTCACGTGGTATGAACCAGTCCTGCCTCATTCTCCCACCTTGCTTTTTATATTTATCCACAGTGTACTCAGAAACTCTGACAAGCCAATAAAACCGAACCAATCATTAGCCAGAACTGTAGCAGCCTTCTCATCCCTAGTTCAAAGTGTATTGGGAAAAGTCTAGTTTATTTGAGTGTTTTAAAACAATGCTGCAATCATGCTACAGGGCTGCCCTACAGCAACAAAGAACAAATTGAGCATTAAAGGTGCAAGAATTGCATAAAGCTCTCTTTAAGTTTGCTAAAAATTTGACATTGCATTAAGCATTTCCTCTAAAATCTGCATTTGCAGGGTTCAGCTTCCTAAACGCGAGGAAGCGTGTCTTGACCTGTAGGTCAAAAAGGCTGCCAACAGCTAACAGCGTACCAATTTCCATCACGTCAATCTTCAAGGTGTCCGAAGTGATATTCCCGAGGGTGTTAAAGGCCACCACTGTCAGGCTGTAATCGACCCAGATGGAGGTGTGGCTCTTATTAAAAAAACAGGAGTTGTTGCCTGCTGACTTGTAGTCTGGACACTCCTGCACTCCCGCCAGTCTGTGCATAGACAAAACAAGACCTTTTCTGAGCACATCTGAGCAAACACTGCTGGTTCTACTCATGCAGGTACACAAAATAGGTCAAATTAGGCAGTGGCAAGTACAGTTTCATCAACCCAGTAAATGCTAAGATTGAAGAATAATCATTTGATGACTTTGTAGAATGGATCTATAAGTCTCAGGATTGCCGTTGTGCCCTCCGTCTGCTCGAAGTCTGCAAGTTTACATGCACAACAACAGCAAAGGCTGGTTTATGTTATGTCAAAAGGAAGCTGGTACTTTTCCACCTGCCGGTTTATAACCCTGCACTTAACTCAAATGAACACTTTTTTTTTTGGATCATTCTGTTCTTGTAGATGTAGCATCTCTTTTGTTAATTGTGTTTATCATTAAAGATAGCCATGATATTTATCAACACTAAATTGATTGAATCCATTCAGAATTAAACAGGAAAATGACTAATATATAAAACATTTAAACTTAACAATGTAAACTAAATGCCCTTCATGTATTTCCATTAAATTAAAAATGAGGATTCATTTGAAATAAGGAAAAAGAAGAAAAAGAATTCAACTTGGATGTGAATACTTGCCCATCTCTGTCGTAATAGAGGCGGTGTGTGGTCGGCAGCCCTCCGTCAGACCCTGGCAACCACCAGCAGGTAAAAGTCTCCTTCTCAGGGGACCTGCAGCCAAGCAGTACCGGTTTCCCCGGCGGAGACGTGCCTGGCAACCATGACAAGCACCAGTAACTCACAAATAATGGCAGGAACAGTGTAGTCAAACACAACACGTGACAATTCATAATGTAAAAGAGGGAGCATGGTTTTGCTGCCTTATATCCCTAAACAAAATTATAACCACAGGAATGATGAACATGCGGAGGTTTTGACCCCAAAGAACAAGGAGACTTCATGTGCGGTGTATTAACATGCAGAAACTCTCCTGCAGTAATATTAACTTGTTGCATTGCTTCGTTTGTTGCTTCTTGTTTGTAGAATCTCACTCAGATGAGTTTGGCTAAAGAATTATCCCCTGGCCTGGAGACAACATTTCAGGTATCACAATAGTCATTTCTTGCTAGAAAACAAAAATTTATGTCAGAAATATATTGGCACCGTTTTTTTGTTTGTTTGTTTTTTCCAGAGGTGACAGTCACAGGAAAGTCAGAAACAGCCCACGAAAAAAACAAGTGGTTTGATGTGAACTCACTGATGACCTCTCCAGCTGCAGACAGCAGCAGGAGCAACACCAGTCGAACGACACTACACATTCTTATCACGTCACGCGTCATGAGGGTTGATGTGACATCACAGGTTGGTGGTTGATGGACACAGGAGGGTGGCTTGATTGTGCCTTGTTTTTACCTGAAACAACAGGGTATAAAGGGAAAACAGTACACACAAATGAAAAAAAAAAACAGCATAGAGGGAACGTTATCAGTCAACACAGGCTGGACAGCAGTCATCCAAACTTCAATACATCTGGGAATTTACAGGCATGTTATTATTTAAGCCATATCCACCAAAACTGCCAGTTAACAGTGTAATAAAGTTGGCCTGGCAACAGGAAATGTGGCAGTGATAACAAATCTGGAGACCTCAGTTCAAGAATACTGTTGTAGCTATTTAGATTCCTGGCTTGTAGAAGTTGTTCTAAGCATAAAGACAAACCAATTTAACCTTCTTACGCCTGCAAGCTCTTTACCTTTAGTCTTGCATGCACAGGGTGATTGCTGTGTTTCCTTAACTAACTTATTGAATAATTATTTCAGCTTTGTGACAGACTCAAAAATATCTACTTTTACACAACACAGTTGTGAAATGTGGACTTAAGTTAGTGTTCGTAATGAGCCAGCTGAGAATAGTTGTGAGAGAAAAAATACAATCACTATAATGTCTGTGAAGGTGCTCATTCATTCAGGTCATAGTTATCCAAGGTTAGATTTTGTATCTATTATCTAAGATCTTTTCAAGATCTTTTCAAGATCATTCTTTCTAAGTCCAGTTGCCTACAAAATCTAACCTTGGAATCACTATAATATATTCTGTTCTCTACCAAAGCTATTCTGATTAAATAGTATAGTATGGTATAGTACAGTATTGTATATAGCCTATAGTGATTGAAATTGTACTTGCATTTTTCTAATAAAAGAAATTGAATCACGGAATAATTGCATGTTGATCAAACTTTAACTTAGTCATTAATTTGAAATAAAATAATATTGTTTTTGCGTAAATAAACATGCAAATATGTAGCAGAATTTGACATTCAATGACGATTTTCAAATAGCAATATAAAAACACGCTCGTCGCATATCATATTCTTGCTAAAAATCATACTTACAGACAGATCGCAGTATACACAATCATTACTGGCGACATTATTGTTGTTTTTATTAATATTGTGTTTTTACGAATTAAAGAGTCTAGGAAATTTTAAATGTCTCTTGGCTTCAGGTTAATGAACAATTATGCAGTATTAAGAGATTATGATTCTCACTTACCTAATTTAACCATTTAATTGCTCAAAACTTCAGCTCTGCAGAAGCCGTCCCTTCCTCAGTCATGACTTTGTTGAAGGATACTTGCGCCTGAAAAAAGAGGAAGAGGAGCGTCCTTGGAGAAAGCAGGAGTGGTTGGTGCGAGGTTTGCAGAGATTGCACCTGAATCACAATATCTCACTTACACTCGCTTTTCTAAAACCAATCCTTTGCCCAGTATTTCGGTTTGTGCAGTATTATCGGCATGGTCACACTTCTCCAAACTATCTACAGTAAATTTCATGCAAAAGATGATATATGTATTTGTATTCTAGCCATCAGCTAAAGATGCGATTGAAGGATTTGCAAAATCACATTTTTAAAGTACCCCATCTTACGGCTTAAACAATCTTTGGCAGAGTGCAATATGTGTTTTTCTTTTACTGAAGGAAAAAATAAATAAATAAAATAAAAAATCTATCATTGTGGTCTGAATGCAGCAGGAGATCTGACAACTTTATTGATTTTTGATGACTTATATCTAATTTTATTTATATCAACTTCTGAAACAACATTTTTTGTTCACAGACAGTCGCGGGGTGGGGTGTTATATTGATCTTGTATTAATTTTTAAACTGCGTAATTTGTGGTCTGTAAACATTATTGCATGACATTTGTCAAAAATTACCTGTATGACAATTAGCGCAAAGTTTTGCATAATAACGAGATTAACCTACTTATCAACCCAAAAGGTGAGGGTGTACACTAACAGCGTGAATGTGCCTGGGGGAGTTGGTTCATGTATGTTTTTATTCATCAACTCACCATTGAAGTATAGGAGAAACTAAATTGAACATTGAAGATAAGTTAAATATATGGGAAATGTATGATAGATGCTATCCAAATTTGTTGATTGAACATATTTGCATTTATGTTGCTGTGTGTGACAGCATTTAGTGAAAGTTGTTCACGTTTTTGGTGTGAGCCTGAGGCTCTCACTCACAAATAGGGCCACTTAACTTGCACGGCAACAGAGATTTTCCACTAGAGTGTGAATGTACAATTGCCTGTAGTTTTCCACTCATCCTCTTCCAGGACCAAGCTGCAGCACTCATGCACCTGCATGCACACGATATATGATTATGAGGATCACTTGGTCTGAAACCTTCTATTTCTTCACCTCATAGTCAGTTATTTATTCATACTGGATGTTATGCACATTATCGTTCCACTGTTCATGAGTTTAGACACAATCACCCTTCTGATAATGTGCTAAGAAACAATTAAACATGTCACTATCTGGGACACAGGACAGACATAATGCCCTTGCTAACAAGCTACACAAACAGATTTAGTGTTTAAAACAATCTGGTGACAAACATAGACAAATATATATATATATATATATATATATATATATATATATATATATATATATATATATATATATATATATTTTATTTTTTTTTAACAGATGGGATTTTGTGGTTGAAGACAGATTGTCATTCCTGCAGTTACTAAGACGATCCAGAGGGTAGCAGCCGAGATCAATTTACTGTACAACCCTGATTCACACCTGCAGGTATGAGTCTGAAATTGAAAATAAATAATTAAGAATAGAATAATTTTAGGATTTTATTCTCGTCTGGCTTGTTGTATATTTTAAAATTCAAAACTTTTATAACTGTTATATATAATGGGTATGGAATTAAGTTAAACCTGCTATTCTGAGGAAGAAATCAACGTGACGGAGTTTACATTTTTTTTGTTTAGTAAGGTTATCTATAATTTTTCTTTTTGTTTTAATCATTATCATGTATTTGTACTCTAGTCTCAATATACAACACTCAACATGTGAGAATCAAAAAGTTTAAATTAGTTTTTGTCTCGGAGGTGAGTCATGTTGTCGCCTAGACGATCTTTGGTGCGGTGGGGGTGAAAGGTGTGTCGCTTTTCGCTGTCTATCTTCCAGGAAATAGACTGATTTCGTCGTAGAGTCTGTTTTTATGAAGTGTGGCGGTCGAGCACGTCGATGATAAGCCGGTCACCATGTCGGATAGTCTGGAGCGGTCCGTCAAGATCAGCCTGTTGAAGGAACCGGTTGTGCGGAGGCTCTGTGAGGTGCTGGATAAATCGAGCGACAAAGGATGGCGAAAACTCGGAGAGATAGTCGGCAATGACCGACGCTTCAAAGTCAGGTAGGTTTGTCTAGTTTAGGACCGTAAACTAGACTATGACCAATCACAGCATGTCTTCTTATTATTTTTCACATTTATTTTTCACATTCTTTTATAATGTCAGATTGCATTACCGGAATTTAAGAGCACATCAACGCATCACACTGAAGAATTTAGAGTTTTAGCGGTTTTATTGACTGCGCCATATTCAGTGTCTTCACTCTCAGTTAATTAACACTGTGTAAACTATTACTAAAATCTTCTGTCCCTGTTAGTCGGCAGATTTTTCCACAAGCACAGCAGTCAGTCTGTGTGGAAGCATCCACACAAAACAATGCTGCCACAATCCCGATTTATGGTGCGTTTGTGGTGACATGCAAAGCTTGTTGTCCCCTAAACATAGTGTTTAGGCTGCTGGCCTAAATTTCTACCAGCTTAAAAACACAACCACACTTGTTTGGATATAAGTGGTACGAAAAAAGTGCCAAGAGGTTGGTGACTCCAGGTTTGATTGCAGAGAGACTCAAAAAACATGCTTCTGTTGGTGTGAAGAACACAAATCAATTCAATTACTTTATTTTCATACTGCATTTTAGCATCTAGACGTTTTTTTCCCTCCAAAATGTTATAAATCAGTTCATATCAACAGCATTCACAGTTGATGCCAGAGCTGTTATCTCAAATACATTGTCCCGCTTTGTCTCACAGCTCAGACGACATGGAGATGTGCTCTCTGAAGGTGCTGCAGCCGGAGGGCAGCCCAAGCCGCACGCTCCTGAGGCTGATGGGGGAGCGGGGCTGCACCACCGGTCACCTGATCGACTATCTCCAAACCATGGGCAACTCCGAAGCTCTGCAGTGTCTGAAACCACCAGGTACACTCAGGCAAAAAAATTTTAAATTATCATTATCATTATTTTTATTATTATCATCATTATGTATTAAACCTGATCCAGTTAAGAGAATTCTCTGTGCTGTGCAGCCTTGCAGGTTCTGTTTCAGCCCCAGTCTGTAGCGATCGTGTCAGGCCACAATCTGCGTCTCAGCTGCTACGCTGTTGGCAAATCTGCGGTGCAGTACCAGTGGTTCAAAGCCAAGGATGAGGGGAGCTCTAGTCAGCCTTTACATTAAAGACAATCACATTTGTGAATATAATTTACCTTTTTTTGTTGTTGTTGTTGTTGTTGTTGTTTTTTTACATCTCCAGGTGCCAAACAGCACCTCTCCAGACCTGATGATAAGTCCGGTCTCTCTTAAAGACGCTGGATTTTACATCTGCAGAGTCAACTGTGGAGATGCTTTTGAATTCAGCCAGTGGGCTCAGGTGGACGTTCTGAACGCAGACACATCATGGGGTACCGTATCACAACTTCTCACTTTTTCGCCCCCACCCAAGTACCAGATGATGACACCTCTAATGTCCCTCGCCCACCAGGGCAGAGTTACCATTCCCCAGAAGGTCGACTGAAGCTGGTGATCCAGCCTAAGCCGCAGCGGCTGAATGTCGGGGAAAACCTACAGCTCGAGTGTGGAGCTGTGGGACGGCCAATCCCTCGCTACCAGTGGCACAGAAATGGAGTCCCGCTTCCCAACGCCACAAAGAGGAAACTGGTGGTGAGGAGATTGTTGTTTTTATTTTTTGATGATGTCTGGGAAGAACCCGTGTAGGAGTCAGCAGCCATAAACCCCACCCACACCTGGTAAAAAAATTCCCAAAGACCTCAAGCAAGGATTTAATGTTAGAGCTTGTTTGTTCTTTTATTTGTTCTTGATGTAATGTGATATTCCCTTGAGAAATATGATTAGTTTCTTGTTTAAAAAGAAGAAAAAGGACTTCCTGTCAGGAACCGTCAGGTGGAATGATTAAAAAAACAGCTGTTTCCTGTTTGGTAGGTGCGCAGAGTGGTTGTTGTTTCAGAGTTAGCGTCACATTCATGAGATTGCTTTTGTCTGTTTCCCAGCCAGAACAACATCAATTTTTTAACAAATTGTTTTAATTAGCCAACTTTTGGGGAAAAACTGCTAGATTAACTAGAAGTATATTCCAAGATTTCATTATTTAAATACACAATGCTAATGCAGACAGAGATAAGAAGCTTGCAGGAAAGTCCTTTCCTGTAATTTATTTATACTGACGTGACAGTGTGGGATTGTGGGTGGTGGAGTTTTTCCCCAAAAAAATCTTAGGTTTTTGTTGTCATTAAAATGTGTTATTTGGTAATGAGTTTATTTTTTACTTTTCTTTATTTTATGAAATGATTAATTGCTCTAAATGTTGAAGGTTTTTTAGTTTAAGAGCAACTCAGTGGCAGCTTCTGTCCCCAGATTCCCCATGCGATGCAGGACCAGCACGGCTGGTATCGTTGTGAGATCAGCAGCTGCACTGAGAGGTTGTGGACCAATGAGGTTGACGTTGTGATAGGTACGGTGAGAACCCTGCACTTTGCATTTTTACACTAATGCTGATATCCTGTAATACACCTGAGTGATTGTTTGCTGTGCTTTTGACTAAAAGCCCCAAGGATATCTGTCCAGATTTCAGGGGCAACGGAATGCTCTGAAGGTACTGTGGCCTGGACAGTTGCATGCAGCGCACTGAAAAATGAAAATTGAAAAAAAAAAGAAAAAGAAAAGCTTAATCTGCATGAAAAGTGTTAGTCCTAACTTTTCTTAACACATATTTTTTCTGTAGAATTTTCACTCCTGCTTGAATTTTTGGAACTGTTTTTGACTTTGTGGGTTTTTACTGGCAGATATTAAAAGACAGAAAGCTTTGTATTAATCTACACTTTTAGAATCATGATGTTGATTGACTCATATGGGATTTGGCTTTTTTGTACTAATGAATCACAGGGTTAGCACAGCTTAGGCAAAAAGTTCTGGGTTTGATTCCTGCTCGGGTCTTTCTGTGCAGTCTGCATGTTCTCCTCTTGTCGATGTGATTTTTTTCCCCCCAGTTTCCTCTCACAGTTCAAAAGCACACACGTTAGTTCGATTAGAGACTGTACAGTGCACTTCAGTGTGAGTGGGTGGCTGGTGTGTGTCCTGTGAACTGGTGACCTGTCCAGGGTGCATTTCTGACTCTCCTTATGTGCTTAATAAAATATGCATGGGTTGATTGATGTATGCATAGTAAAACCTTTTATTTTAGTACATTTAAAGCATTTTAAAGCTCAATCATAAAAATATTTCTTTTTTGTCTAAAAGTGATGCAAACTCAAAAAGATCATTTGTATTTTTGATTTCCAGATGACATTTATGCCATCGGAGGGGGTAAGAGTGATATTTAATCCTGTATTTATATTTGCCTGTTTAAATATATTGTCTTTACATTTTCTATGTGTGTCTGCATTTAGGACCCAGTGACTTTTTCCTAAATAGCATTCCAGAACAACTCTATGGTAGGTATCTTACCTCAGATTATATTCAATTAGCAATCATGAATAAAAACTAGTTATATTAACACTGTTTCCATGACAATTTTGATCAATGAATATGTATTCCAGTGATTTAAGGGGGTTTTGTTGACCTACCAGAGTGTAACAGTTCTGTTTTCCACCTCTGCCTTGCTTCATTCCAGCGACTGACAAAGTGGCCCTGCTGATTGGGAATCTGTCTTACCAGAACCACCCGCAGCTCAAGGCCCCAATGGTAGATGTGTACGAACTCACCAACCTCCTGCGGCAGCTCAACTTCCAGGTGGTCTCGCTGCTGGACCTCACAGAGTCCGAGATGAGGAACGCCGTCGATGAGTTCCTGCTGCTGCTTCACAAAGGAGTCTACGGTATGATGTGGACAATTGGAGACCTAGAAACACGTCCCAAGTATAAATTCAGTTCATTTTAAGGACTCTTCTTCTCCGCTCAGGTCTGCTGTACTACGCCGGCCACGGATACGAGAACTATGGCAACAGTTTCATGGTTCCTGTGGATGCACCAATCCCTTACCGCTCAGCAAACTGCTTATGTGTGCAGAGCATCCTTAAATTGATGCAGGAGAAAGAGACGGGACTCAACGTGTTTCTGCTGGACATGTGCAGGAAGAGGTGGCTCAGTTGTTAAGCTCAGTGTCCATTATGTCTGAAACACCTGTGAAATGAGCACTCAGGAGGGAATCATTGGTTTGGATTTGTGTTGCCTTGACAATATTATTATACATCTGCTGTTTTTTTGTTTTGTTTTTTCAATTGCAGTAATTTATTCTATATAAATTCAGTTCTCACTGATTTTAGTTCATGTAGCAATTAATTAAAGATGTGCTATTTTGCTACAGTCAGCAGAAGAATGTGCTTCATTTTTATTGCATGAGTAATTCTTATAGGAATTTTCATTTTTCCCCCAGGAATATTCATGATGAGAGCACTCCAAATATCATCCTGAGAGTTACGGCCAACATTGTCTTTGGCTACGCCACGTACGTTTTTACTTTCAGCTCCCTCAAAATAACAATTATCCTTTTTTGTGGGGCAAAAGTACATTTATTTCTTCATTTCACTGTTCAGGTGCCAGGACGCCGAGGCATTTGAGCTGAACTCCAATGGCTTCAGCAACGGGGTTTTTGTCAAGTTTTTGAAGAAGCGGCTGCTCGACGATGAGAAGATCACTGTGGTGCTGGACAGAGTTGCAGAGGGTGCAAAATAATGATGATGATGATGAATGACAATGTGCCTGCATTTACAGTATCATATCACAAGAAACTGCATGTTTTATGAAGCACTAAAGGTTTATATTTTGTTGTGTGCAGACATGGGTCAGTTTGATGCTACAAAGGGAAAGCAGGCCCTGGAAATTCGCAGCAGTCTGTCAGAGAGGAGAGCCCTCACAGATCCTATTCTGCCCGGCAACGGTGCTGATATGGCTCACACTCTCAGCAGCCATTGGGCAAAGGCTCACGGTGAGTTTAAAATGTTTGAAACTTTAAAACTTATTTGTCCTAATTTATTCAGTACAGAACTGAAATCTGAATACAACTAAACTAAAGGCATTACCTGTAACAGTTTTGACCTTCGAAACAATGCCTCTGACCTCTGATTACAGTCTAAACCTTGACTAATATTTTGTTTTTTTTACAATTGGCAGCAGTATTGTTAAACGCTAATTCAACAGTGAATGCTGCTATTAGTGATTTTTTTATATATATATATTTTTTTTGCATAAAAACTAATTTTGTGTGCTTGTATAACTTTCCAGAGCTTCCTGAGAGCATGTGCCTGGACTTTGATTGTGGTGCTCAGATCAAGTTAGGCTTCGCTGCAGAGTTCTCCAATGTTCTTGTCATTTACACTCACATCATAAAGAAGCCTGAAGACATGTCCCTCTGCCAGGCTCACGTCACTGACTTCTCACAGGTCAGCATGTTGGCACAAGCTGCGTTTAGATATACGCATACATGCGTCATGCATATTGTGCATGTGTTTTTGTTAACTGCAGGACCTCGATGTGGATCCTAAAGAGATGAACAGGGAGACCCCAGAAGAGACAGGGGTTTACTTCCTCTCCAGCAGCCTGCCGCAGCATTGTCTTTATACCAGAGTCGGAGCGCTGCAGAAACTCAAGGTTAGAAAGAAAGCTGGCGTGACGCTTATCCAAATGAAGGAATATTCCATCTGCTCCACAGGCGTTTCAATTTTTATACAATTGTCAATTCTCTTTTCTAACATTTCTTTCAACAGGAGGAGCTGGTATTCACCGTGTGCCTTCAGGGCACCTTTGTCAGCATGGATGATGATCCAGTCCACTGGACCAAAACTGTCAACATTGGCAAACCGCTCATTGCCCGACTGGACCTGCACCGAACCATGCGACGAAATAGCTGCCTGCAGACCTGCTTAATGCCTCACAGCCCTTCTCACAGCCCTTGCCACAGCCCCTGTCACAGCCCAGGGCCAGAACATCGCCTCCACATCATTCCTGGACTGTACCAAGTCCAGGACAACAACCGCCTCTCGCCCCAGCACCAGTACCTGGACGTGTACGAGCCTCTTCAGGGTGCCAAGGGTGGCCTCGGTGATTCCTATTATGAAAACCTTAGCCAGCCTCACCACGACCCCGCATACGCCTCAGCGGGGAAACTTTCCAGCTCTCCCAGCAGGATGAGCATTCCTATAGAGACCACTGACGACATCAGCGAGCTGCAGACTATGTTCATCAACAGTCTGCAGCTTCATCAACAGTAAAACAGCTGTCGGAGTTTTGACGTGTCTAACACTGGATCTTAAACTCTGCTTCTCCTGTTACAGGCTATACAATTAAAAAAGACAACACAATGTGAAACGCACATAGTTATAAAGTGTTTAGAGACATAGAAATGTATTTCAGATGGCTCTTGGACATAACACAACAAGTCACTGCAGAAATTGTTCTTAAATATACCAAACAAATGTAAAGAGATCAGATTTACTGGCCTGTTACTTTTTAACGCTGAATTTGTCTCTGAAAAGTCACAGTAGATTATTAATATCTCAAGATTGCCTATTGTCTATTAAAATTAAAAGCCAGGATGTTTGTAGCAACATGAACTTAATCAGTGAAAAGTTAGATGAAAATACTGGAGAAAAGAGTAAGTAGTTTGTAAGGAATACGTGCAAGGTCAAAGAATAAACTAGCAGAGAGTCAGGCTTAAATATATGCTGCAGGTTTCATGTCATCTATACAGATGATGAGGAGATGTAAGCAAGGTCACTGTTATCCAACTAGCTGTGTGCGGTATGAATCAGCAGCACACACAAATATACATACCAAAGGAGTAAATAAATGCAAAACTAACACTGCAACACACCACATTACTTGCAGGGAAATGTGACAACAATAGCTCATTTTATGCATTGTTATTATTCATAAAGATGGAACCAGTTCAGCCCCAACAGTACGTCAGCAGGACAAGGAGTGCGACATGACACTACGTCACTTGTGCAGTGGAGGGCGGGGTGATGCTGGTGAAGCAATGCAGCAGGAAAAGGGGAAGAGAAGACGAGGCTAGTGAGAAACCTGTCTGCAGTGAAGAGAGGAGTACAATTCTAATCATGGTCGCCTCCAGGATGCAGCTCTTCTTTCATCTCCTCCTGCTCCTCCTGTGCTGCAGACTCACTCAAACAAGTAAATGATTCTGGATTTCTCACTGTGTGTGTCTCTCTCTCTCTCTTTCTGTGTGTGTGTGTGTGTTACATCATGCTAGAAAGTCTGTAAAAATCATGCTGCACGCTTTTCTGCATTACATGTAAATTTTATAGAAAGAAAATAGGTGGGATGTCGTCATTTTTGACAAACATTACAATACTAACAATACATTTGACAGTGACAGTGTATACCCATTATACATGTGTTTTGCCATCAGAATCAGCAGGACCCTCAGCTCCACCGCAGCCTTCCCACAGTCCTCTGCTGACAGATTCAAAGACATTTGTCCTGACAGGTGATTGTTATATTTTTCAACATTGTGCACATTAATCAATGTGAGAGCTGCCACCTGTCTAGTCACGTGATTTGACGAGATCGACCCTCTGCCAAGCGCAGGTGAAATCCAAACAGAGAGGATTGAGGTAGTCAGGCCGCTCATCCTGGAGCTGGAGTGCTCCTGGGCCGGTAATCTAGACAGACCTCCAAACGTAACTGGGTTCTGGAGTAAAGATGGGATTGAGATTGAGGACAGCCACCTCACGGTGCCACGTGAAAAGGAGCACTACAATCTCAAAAGAAAGTAACTATACTTCCACATGCACAGTTTTTCATTCATTCATTATACTCTATATTTAATTATGTTTCATAACTTCATTTCCCAGGAATATGAACTACTCACTTGTGTATACTGTCAAATCTTTCACACTGGAGCTTTAAACACAAAACAATACATTCCGCTGCATTATCCATTTTATGTAATAATTATCTGAAATAATATTGGGGAAAACTCGAGCCGTACTAATACAGAGAATGTTTCTTGCATGTATGCCTCTTTTTGCCTCCCAGGTTAAACATTGCCACTCAGGAAAACCTTGGAAACTACTCGTGCGTGTTTGGAAGAGATGCAAAAATTGACTTTGTCTTGGGAGGTAATGATCATGTGACAACCGGTGTAAGGGATGAAAATGGAGCAGCAGGGTCACAGTTTGATATTTGTCCCCCTTGTCAATCAGCTCCACAGATGGGGGAGTTGCGAGATAAACCCATAGTCAGTTATGTGGGGGACACAGCTGTAATTGCATGTAAAATGGAGGAAAGCAAACCACAGCCCACATCCTGGATCTGGTACAAGGCAAATGGAACAGAGAAGGTGGGTGAACCGCTCAGAGAGGCCTTCTCTTTAGGCTTCAGTTGTCAACACATTTTTTTGATTTTCTTTTTTTTCTTATTTCCTGTATTTAAATTGAGATAGTGCTTTTGGCTTTCACAAAGGAAATAACACACCTCAACTTCTCTTTAATTCTGAGGATTTATTTTGAGTTCTGTTAAATCTAAACTCACAGAATTCCGGTGAAAACTAAAAAAAAAACTACTAAAAAAATGTGAATTTCTCTTGGAGATTAATAAAATCTATCTATCTATCTATCTATCTATCTATCTATCTATCTATCTATCTATCTATCTATCTATCTATCTATCTATCTATCTATCTATCTATCTGTCTATCTGTCTGTCTGTCTGTCTGTCTGTCTGTCTGTCTGTCTGTCTGTCTGTCTGTCTATCTATCTGAATGCAACACAAAAACATTAAACATACAAAAAATACACAAATACTGCACCTGTTCAGCGAGGAGGGAAGTAAATGTCTTTTTATTGTGCATGTCTTAAGTCTGTAAAGGAATGCACAGCTTGGGACTGCTATTCATCCTTTAGGAGCAAATCCTGGCAGCAGCAGAGCCTCAGAGGTATGAAATCAAAAACCATGAGAGGAAGACTCAACTTGTGGTGCACAGCCTGACGGAGGCCGACTCAGGCTCCTATTACTGTCGGGCCATGTACCCAATCAGCAGCACACTGGGACATGTGGTGCTGAAGGTGAGCGCAACATGATTCTACATGTTCAACTTTAACTGTGTACTAAAACAACCATCACTTTTTTGACTAATGTCATCTCTTTATGGCGGTAATAAAATGAGTAAACTGATATATTTGGATTGTGTAAATCAAAGTTTTCATTAATATCTGGGGGCCACCTTGACTTTATGACTTTCTTTTATGGACTCTTGAACTTTCTCAGTGAAAGATTAACGTCAAGAGCTAAAATACCTCTTTAAATAAACTTAAAATTTTCTGCAGTTATATGTTGCTGTTTCCCAAAGGTCATCACATTGCATGAGCCTCTGAAGCCCTTCATGGTTATTGTCATGGAGGTGACTGTGCTCGTCGCCGCCATTCTGCTCTATGAGAAGAGTCGCTCCGAGAAAATGTCCTCAGCTGGTAATTTAGTGTCACTCGAGCAAATTATCCATGCTGACGTGTCTGATTGTGTTGTAATTTAATGTCAACGATGTGTCTTATATTCAGGAAACGAGAACAAAGACCAAACCAACACACTGTGAGCATTAATGTGACCTCAGCCTTTTTTTTTTTTTTTTTTCAGTTTTTTGCATTTTCTGTTTTTCACCCAGTATATTTTTATGTCTTATTTAGGACACAGGGAGAAAATGATGCATCAGAGCCCAACTCTTCAGTGAGACAGAGGAATGCGTGAGGACTGGAATCATCCAAAAGATCCAAGTTTCCTTTACTCAGCACATTTCAGCTTAAACTGGAAAGCATTTTTGGCAAAATGAATTTATCATAGTCACTATATTTAATCACACAGCAGCAATAACTACCATGTGATCAGTACAGCTTTACTGTATACACAAATATGACTGTTTGTTTCAGTGTTTATGAAGTTTGTTGTGTCCATCCAAAACTATTACATCACCATTGACTGAAAAAGCTAGTTAAAAATGGAAATTCGATTCATAGCCTGATTAATAGGGACAGAAAAGACATGAAAACCTTAATACTTGTTAAAGCATGCCTGTACCATTACTATTATCGTTTCACTTTCTGTAAAGCTAACCTGTTGTACATTGTTATGCCTCAACTCCTTCAGTAGTTGTTCCTGATCAGTGCCTTAACTCTTGACACCCTCCATGCCACATCGTGTGATCTGATATGCCATCTAACACCTGATCATCTCTGCTGAGATTCCTCACCAAAAGATGTTTGCATTAATATGCAGATTATCTTGTAACAATTAATGAACTGATGACCAACGCAAACTGCATGTCCCACAGATCAGCTCAGTCAGCGCGCACAAGCTGTGTTGCTTTATGTCTATATCCAGTAAAGGCTAAACATGTGATGCATTAAAGTCAATATTACACCTTTGTATTGTCCTGCAATAAATACTGTAAACAAAGGATTGGACACACACATAAGTGTACTGAAGATATTTATTTCCTTTTCAATCCAACATTTCATATACAAATCGTCCTCACGTCTGCCATGTTGATCTGGCTCTACGGCTGGTTTATTAGGAATTGAACCAAAAGCTTGATCACGCCATCATTCAGACCCACCACCTGGCCGTCCTCCACACGATCATAGAGCTTCAGGCTCTCTGTGCCCCATATGAGATTTCTTCTGGGGTTGTCAATATCTGTCTGCATGGAGAGAGCCACTGTGTTCAGCTGGTAGCAGAAGAAAGAGAAATACTTTCCATCTGTGATCACTGCTTGAGACACGAAAGGCCTGGTAACATCCTCACGATCCCAGAACCCTGCAGGTTGAAATGAAAGTACATGATTGTACAACACAACTCCTAAAATAACAATCTATATTTAATATTTCCTATACTCACCCTGGTACATGGCCTGAGCTCCTGTCCAGGCAAAGAGGCTGGCGATTCCATTAGCTCTCAGGAAAACCTCTACTTGATCAGACTGTTGCAGATTCGCCATCCGATCTCTGTGGTACCGGTCTGGCACCAGGTGAAACTGAGTGTGCCCATAGCATGCTGGGTCCGGCAGCTTGGAACCTGTTAATTTGACCAAGAGGATGTTCACAAACTCATCAAAAGGAGTCACAGTAGTCTCTTATAAATGCGTCACCTGTAAAAATGTTGTTGTCATATTGTCTTTTGAACAGAGGCATCAGGTTAGGAGCATATGGGACCTCTGGAACTTCAGCTGCATACGAGTCCTCCAGTGGGGTAAACTTTAAAGAAATCATAAATAAATTATATAACAATACTAAATTCTTCTTGATGACTAAAGTATTAATAAGTTCTGATGTGATTCCAAGTGAACCAGATTGAACTCAAAAAACTTATTCAGACATTATTTACAGTATATTTTAAGATAGAGAGGTCTGCCCACCTGTTTCAGTTGCTGGGTTATCCTGATTTGACTGTGTGGGCAGTCATCAATCTGGAACCTGGTCGGCTCTTGCCGGCTTTTCCGATGCCCCTTTGGGATGACTCTCTGTCCCCTCCTCCAGTAAAAATGAACCTGGGGATTAAAGTCTGAACAAAACATGACGTGATTTGTATAGTATCATATCGCCGCAGTATTATTTTATGCGTTAATATATGGCTACAATTATAACAACATAAGCAGGCAAATACTGACAACAAACTGAATCAAGGTCCTTGGAGCCATACCTAGACTGCACAAGAGAAGCTGTTGATTGTATTTAGCAAGACTGTGTGTGAGCCCAGACACCAGGTTTCTAAGGAGAGGTCCGAATGTATGCTCGTGTACCCGGTACAAGAAAGGTTTGCGTTTCTTCATGTGCCAGCGTTCCTGTAATATGACATTAGTGACCAAGGAGCGGATGTCTGCGAAAGCATCATCATCAATCCCGGGTACTGCCGTTTGAGGCGAGCCCTCTACGTCCGTGAAGTCCTCCGAGTCGAAGGTGAATTTCTCCGGCAGACCTGGTATATATGCGGTCTTGGTAAAGTGCTGGTACCATTTGTCTGCATTCCGTGCGAATGTCTGAGGGTACACCACAAATTTCATCCATTGTACACGAGTGATGAGGGAGAGTTTCTCCTCTACTGGAGAGGCGCATATCCTTTTAACTTGTTCCTCAGCTTGTCGCTGCCTTGCAGATTTACTTTTAGCCGTAAGAGATGGGACGATGGGCGGATAGGCCGGTTGCTTGTCCAGTACCTCCGTGTGAGCATACTTATGGTCCTTATACAGAGGCAGAGTTCTGGAAAACAGCAAGGGCAGCCTAGTGCGGGCCGCCATGTTTCATTCTATGACACCTTCTTCTTCGGTTTATTTGACCTAGGAATTCTCTACTTTTTTCCTAGAGCGCCCCCTATAGCCCGTAAACAACCACGGGCAGTGCCAACTATATTTCATTCTATTTCTTTTTTATAACTTATAACTACCCACATTTTATTATATTGTGAAGATATGACATAATATTCTACTTCAGTTTAATTATGCATATACATTATAATATACATTTAAAGCTGCAAACATAGCATTTGAGAGCATTGTTGTTCTTGAAGAGAGCCTCGTGACGAGTTACAGAACGCATTTGTGCTGTTTGAAAGTGTCGGACTTTAACAGAACAGAACCGTATCAGGACAATAATAACATTTTCAGATTAAAATGTGGTGTGTGTTAATTGACAGATTTGTGATGTCATGTCATGGAATTTATCGTAAAGTATAAACTCGTTGACCGTTTATTAAACGCCAGTTTCGTCTGTATAATTCTTTTTCTTTTCTCGTTTTCTTTACTTTGTTACCAAAGTTGTTCATTTCTAATGTAATTAATGATAGTATATTGCAGTTGCAATGAAAGGGCATTGCAGACATCACAATCGTTTGTAGCCTTTCATGTTAAGTATCGTTTTCCTGTGGTTCCTGAAGGCAACATCATAGTTTAATCTGGTAGCTAAAGTCAAACTGACAAACAGTGGTGTTTTAAAGATCAAACATCTGTTTTGGATTTTTGATGCGCATAGCTTACACTAGCTATGCATATTCATCGGGTTTTGCGTACACAGTTCTTCGGGGCCCGAAGGACTTGTCTTGCCCGTCTCCGACATGTTTGGCTAGTCGAGGTAGCTATGCTGAATATTAACTATTTTGTGGTCATTACTTAGTTTTCGTTAACTACAGCAGAACATTTGGAAATCTGTTCTGTCAGGGTTGGTGGTGAATGTGGGTCACATGCCCTGGTTTATTGCACCCCTTGATCATTTTTTCAGCTCATGTGTTATGTTTTTGCATGCTACAGTACTACTGTAATCGTATCGATGCTTATTTCTGTCCATATCGCCTATCTGTGTGTTGACCCACAGAAACCCACCCAGAGACCGCTCTGCACCAAGAGCGATGAGGTGAGACTGGCAGAGGAGGCTTCCAAGAAGTACGGCAACCCAGCTCCAACCATTTTCTCCAAAGTGGTTGACAAAAGCATCCCTGCAGACATCATTTATGAAGATGAGAAGGTACTTTTGGAACCCAGAGACTCAGCAACGTACAGTTCTATCCAGAGTATCCACAGCACCTCACTTTTCCACAATTTGTTATGTTACAGCCTTATTCCAAACCTGGATACCTTAAGTGATAATAGGCAAAGTGATTTAGAATAAACCCGTGCAGTTTGAGAGTAAAATTCTCATTTATGTGTGTTTATCAGTGTTTGGCGTTCAGGGACATCAGTCCACAAGCACCAGTTCATTTCCTGGTTATTCCAAGGGTCCCTATTCCCAGGATTAGTGAGGCCAAAGATGATGACGCTGGGGTATGTGTCTATTCTGCTACACATTTGCTGCTGTCACGGAACACAAGAAAACTGACAGGTGGTTTGCACCTTCACCTGAAGTTTTCATTCATTCCCTTTTGTCCTTTTAGCTTTTAGGACATTTGTTGATTGTTGCCAAAAATGTGGCCGAGCAGGAATCTCTAAACGAAGGATACAGAGTAGGTAAGAGACCGACTATAGTTGCGATTAAAAAAAAAAAGAAATCCACCTGCGGTCAATGTTGTCCACACTGAATTCACAAGTGTTTGTCCTCTGCAGTGATTAATGATGGAAAACATGGTGCTCAGTCTGTTTACCATCTTCATGTCCACGTGCTGGGAGGAAGACAGATGACATGGCCTCCTGGATAATAGTGATCCTGTCAATATATCTGCTGTCATGTTTAATCCCTTTGAATTATGTTGAATTTAATTAACCAGGAAGTCAAACATTTGAATCCACTTTTATGGATAAAAATCTCAAATGTGTGTTCTTTTTTATTATTATTCTTTTTTTCGACGTGGCTGAAAATAAAGGATTATAATTGGAAAGATGAAAACTCAGGTGTTTAGTCTACTAAATGAACTAACAGCCAACCAGTTTCAGTGAGGTCAATAAAATCAGCAGAGGTAGAAACATCTGTTTGCACAGCTGCTCCTCTAACGTGTGCAGCATGTGCCTAGCCGATATCAGGGAGCACATGTGGACAGATGTGGTGAAATGGTGGCACCACTCCTGATTACGGTGCATGTGGATAACGGGAGCACAGGTCACCCGGGAAAGTGTGTCTTACCCCTTATCATCCCACAAATAGCCTCTCATTTATTTATTTTTGTAACTTCCACAGGTTGACGGATTTTACGGATGATGGAGGCATTTGTGCGATACAGAGCAAGTTTTATTCAATGCTAGTTTCTATCCGCGTTTCTCTGTCTGGTTCAGTCGTGTGCTTCTAATGACTAACCAGTTTCTAAACTCTTTTTCCACACTGCTTCTTAATGTACTTCTGCTGTTCATCATTATACACCTAGACTGAGCAGAACCACAAAAACTATATTTAAAATAGGATGATACATACATACATACATACATACATACATACATACATACATACATACATACATACATACATATAAAGATTCAAAGTGCTTTAGAAAGTAGTTAAAATCTTCTGAGAAATCTCGGGGTGTGTGAAAAATTGTGTATGCCCAAGACTTTAGGTATATTGCATCGTTTACAAAAAGCAACATTTTGTGCACTATGGTCTCTCAGTTTTCCACCTGTGGATGATTTACCAGAGTCTGCATCGTCAGGTTGCACCAGTGTTGTTTGACCAATGCCGCTGTCACGGTCAGTCATCAGCTACAGACATAGGTCATGTTCCCTCAGGGTTTTGCACACTTGGACTAAACCGACTGGCTGTGCTCATTTTTAAAGACAGCAATATTCAAGGAAAATGTCTATAGGTAATGTACAAATCCAGGACCTACCTGGAATTTACATTTTTGCCCTTTTAAGGATTCTTGAATACAAAGCAACTTTGGGTCATTCAAGTGTTGAAATGCTTCATTTTTGCAGATGGAAATGATCATATTCAACAGTTTTCTTAACAGTATGTGGTTGATAAGAAGATATTTACAGCGTAATCACACTAGATGGAGGTGTTTTACCTTCTCGCAGCAGATACAGGCTGTGTTCTTTCCAAGACGTTCCATTTAATTTTTGAATTAGTGGTGATGAATGAGGCAGTGTTTTTCGCTTCTAATTTGGTACTATTTGGCTCAGAGGTCTTGTGATTTGGGGTTTTAAAAAAAAGCATAATTCCATACTTACACATTCTTTTTCTTTCTCTGGTGAAGGCACTTCTGGGTTGCTGCATTCTGTTTCTCATGTATGTTCAGAGTACATATTTTTACTTCAGTGAATAAAAGTTGAAGGGATTTAATGCTCACTGCATGCTTTGCTTCTTCTGTTTCTTCAGCTGATGGCACAATGAGCGTCCAACAAGATTCCATTAAAGGGAATGCTGTCGCAGTGGAAGAAGTCAGGTACGTCACAGTAAGATCATGACTGCTGCATTGTTGATATTTCAATGCTCTTGTCATTACAGAAAAATTCTGTTTTTCCAGTTTATCGTGATTGGCCCCGTGTCTTTTTCAGCAACAATACATTAAATACACTGAGTGGCTCAGCTTCCAGAAGTTTAAACAGCTTCACTCCAACACTCAGAGAAGGAGCTGCCACAGCAGAGGAGAGAGAAGCCTCATCATCAAGGAACAACCAGACAGATGCTTCCAAAATCATGCACGAACCAGGTTTGAATCCTGGTTTAAATCCTTGATAAATTACTGCAAACATTATCTACATTAGCAACACATAATGCTAACATTGAAAAGTCGTTTTATGCCATTTTTCTGATTTAACACCATTATCCCGTCATCTCCTTTAGACTAACACACACACACACACACACAAAAAAAAACCCCACCATGATATTAAAATAAATTAAACAGTTCCTTCCTAAAAAAAAAATGATACCGAATCTGTAAATTCACATCTGGAAGCATTTTCTCTCCATTTCCACATGATTTGACAGAACCAGCTGATCAGCTATGGAGCACCAGCAGAGACAAGGCAGTCAGGCTGAGGATGGAGGGCTCGGGTCCGGCCTCACGCCCTCCCCTAACCATCCATCAGATGTTCCTGGAGACTTTGGAAAAGCATGGAGACCATCCGGCCTTGGTTTACAAAGAGGAAGGCCAGTGGGTGAAGCTGACGTACAGGCAGTATTATCAGCAGTGCCGGGCAGCCGCTAAAAGCTTCCTCAAGGTTTGTTTGTGTGCAGATGGGCACTTGCAGAAAGTGAATAATTACATCATTGGTCCTCAGCTAATGAAGCTCAAAGTCAATGCATAAAACATATAATCGTGACTCCATTCTGATATAGAGTTAAATAAACATAATGTACTTTATACACTATGGAATCTTTTGTGTCATGGACATGTGCAGGTGACCAGTACCATCAGAGATGTGATTTATCTTTCCAAATAGGTGTTGTTAAAATACACATGAGTTGTCTTCTTTTAGCTGGGGCTGGAGCGATACCATGGTGTGGGGATTCTGGGCTTCAATGCTCCTGAGTGGTTCATCTCAGACATCGGCTGCATCTTAGCCGGGTGAGCTCACGTTCGGGCCCTGATGCCTCAGCATTGTTGTAGCTGACACCGCATATTTTCTTTGTTAGCCGATTAAAAATGGCACCTCAAACACCTTTAGACACCCGGGAATCCCACTGACGGAAATTCCTCTCCTGTATCTGATTCGTACTGTAGGGGTTTAGCAACTGGAATTTACGCTACCAACTTGCCTGAGGCCTGCCAGCACGTGGCCGCCAACTGTGAGGCCAACGTCCTGGTGGTGGAGAACCAAAGCCAGCTGGACAAAATCCTGAAGGTTGGCAGCACCAGTGTGTCTGCAGGGATTTTAAAACTTCAGCATATCTCAACAGTTGTCCTCGACAGGTGAAAGATCAACTCCCACACCTGAAAGCTATTGTCCAGTATAAAGGCCCACTGAAGCAGAAACTGCCGTTTCTGTACACAGTAAGTCCACTCAGTCAACACGCCGATGATGAAGATTAGTCACGTCTCCACATCCGATCGATGCGTCCGCTGAGAAGAGGTCAGGATGGAGTTGGACGGATGTTGCTGTGTTTCTGCAGTGGGCCGAGTTCATGAAGCTGGGGGAGGATGTGTCTGAGGAGCAGCTGAACACTGTGATCGACAGTCTCCAGGCCAACGAGTGCTGCAGTCTCATCTATACGTCTGGAACCACCGGCAACCCAAAAGGAGTCATGTTGAGCCACGACAACGTGAGTCACCCAAAGCCTTCTTGTGTTCATCGACATTTCCAAGAGCTCAGTTTAACATTTCAACCTTGAATATATGATAATAGAAAATATCTGATGCTATGGTTTCTTCTAATGCAGCTCACATGGACAGCCGGTGCAACACAGGACAGAATGAAGTTTAGAGAAGCTGAGGAGGGGTTGATCAGTTACCTGCCCCTCAGCCACATGGCAGCGCAGATGTTTGAAATTTGGATCAGTATTTGGTTGGCTTCCACCGTTTACTTTGCAGAGCCAGATGCCCTCAAGGTACAGATACCCAAACCTGCAAACATGATTAAAAATAAATATTTGATGTTTTGATCATAGTTTCTGTTATCCAGGGCTCTTTGGGAAGCACTCTGAAAGAAGTTCGCCCGACCTGTTTCCTGGGAGTTCCTCGAGTTTGGGAGAAGATGCAGGAAAACATGAAAGCTTTCGGTGCCAGAGCTTCACCAATGAGGAAGAGCGTAGCGGACTGGGCCAAATCTATAGGTCTGCAGTATAGCTACAGTGCAATGAACAGGTGAGACTACAGCCAGAAGAGGTAATTTATTTCAAGTGGTCTCCTTACAGCTTACAGATCTCATTAATTATGGTTTGTACCATATGATATTATGTATTCTATATTATATAGATAGATAGATAGATAGATAGATAGATAGATAGATAGATAGATAGATAGATAGATAGATAGATAGATAGATAGATAGATAGATAGATAGATAGAAGATAAAACCAGATTTGTTTTTTATTCGTGATGCTGAAAAATATTTTACAATTCAGTCGATTGATTCAGGACCTAATGTCTACAGAGAGAACGTGGTGCCGTGGGGCTTCATGCTGGCAAAAAATCTGGTGTTTAAGAAGGTGCATGCTGCTCTGGGGTTGGACCAGTGCCGTATTAGTGCCACAGGTGCCGCACCCATCAGTAAAGAAACTTTGGATTACTTCATGAGCCTGAACATCCCAATTATGGAGATGTATGGCATGAGCGAGAGCTCAGGCCCCCACTATGTGTCCTGTAATGAAGAATATCGCATCACAAGGTCAGCAGATATAATAGAAGAACACAGAAATATGATATGGTCTCTAATTAAATACTAACCTGCTTCAAAATAAATTTTTTTGCACGTTTCTTTTCTAGCTGCGGAAAGGTGCTACCAGGCTGCAGGATAAAGCTGGTCAACCCCGACGAGGATGGGAACGGAGAAATATGTTTATGGGGTCGCAACATCTTTATGGGCTACCTGAACATGCCTGAAAAAACAGCAGAAGCAGTCGATCAGGAGGGTTGGCTGCACTCTGGAGATCTGGGAAAACACGATCAAGATGGTTTTTTGTACATAACAGGAAGGATTAAGGGTGGGGCATGGTTAAAACATGGGTTAACAATAGTTGTAAATTCACAAATTCTGAAAGTTAATTGCCATCCAACATCAAGACTCATTATAAGCAGATGCCTTGTTTTGTTTTGTTTTTTTTATTTCAGCATTTTCTTTTCTTTTCTTTTTTTTTTTTGCACAGAGCTGATCATCACTGCAGGTGGGGAGAACATCCCCCCGGTGCCCATCGAGGACGCGCTGAAGGCCGAGTTGCCCATCATCAGCAATGCCATGCTGCTCGGAGACAAGCTCAAGTTCCTCTCCAT
>BJFM01000811.1:0-10086 GCA_016586285.1 Arothron firmamentum
AACAAAAACCCACCAGCTATGCAGAGAGGAAGAGCGTTTTGTATTTCTGTTGCTGTCTTCTTTAATAGAAAATGTTTTTTTCATAGAATATTACTCCTATTATTTTCAATTTCCACGCTCACTGGAGACCCTGAGTCTTAAAAATGGTGGGTTCTGGTTGAACGAACACGCTCACGTGGTAGTTCCAGTGGTAGCGATTTAGACCGGACAATGATAAATGAGCCACATTAGTCTTCACCAAATGAGGTCTGAAAACGGGGCGACATCAACAATGTTGATGTGACTTCAACATCGAGAAACTGGACTCCAAGCAAGTCCTGGGTTAACGCTATTGGTAATGTAACACCTCTGAATCCTGCATCTCTCTCTCTCTCTCTCTCTCTCTCTCTCTCTCTCTCTCTCTCTCTCTCTCTCTCTCTCTCTCTCTCTCTCTCTCTCTCTCTCTCTCTCTCTCTCTCTCTCGTAATTTGACAACACCCAAACTGATCGGGAACCTTCACCAAAGCAGAACCATGTCTGAGAATTGGTTTTTAAACAGTGTTGAGGCTGATTGGTGTGGGTTATAGGTATTGGTGACACTTTTTAATTCTTTTTAATTCAGATCTACACCAAATAAAACAGGGAAGATTATTGCACCCTTTAGTTTCAGGCTCACATGTCTATCATACATTTCTACCCTTTCTGGTTGCAGGAAAGAGGAAAAATGAGTTATTATCACATATTCTGTGCCCTGCTGGCAGAACAGAAGTGCCAGCATATCTAGGTGCTAGATTTGTTGGTTCACTGGTTGGCAGTTATCTCAGGGCAGCAAGGTCTCTCGTTTCTCTCCAGCAGCTGGGTAGGATTTTTTTTTTTTTTCTTTGCAAGGAAGCTTACATATTTTCTGCTTTCCACACCTATCCAAAAGGACACAGACCGGAGGTCCGTTCCATGAAGCACCAAGTCCATTACCCACGTTAGGAAAATAATCCGAAAAATGGGCAGGAGAATACAGTTTGCATGGACTAATTTAATTGCCGTTTGTTTTGGAACTACAGCTCACAGGCCTGACCTGCTTCAGAATGAATACAGTAAAAGTTAACTTTCTGCAATTTCCACTGTGAGAAATCGCACTTTTGTCCGGGTCGCATGGATTTTCTTGCCTGCAGAGTCATCAAGCACTGTTCCTACCTGACAATTAAAAAGTTGTGACAAAGACCTGTTGCTCTGACCGGAAACGCTGGTCTCATTCAATGAGAAGCACATTTGTGGAAGCGACAAGGAACCCTGCTGATGGCAGAGCTGGAGTTGATGCCTGCGAACCGCCATCCGCCATCATTACAATGATGTGTGTTGCTGTGTGTGTGTGTGTGTGTGTGTATGTGTGTGTGTGTGTGTGTGTGTGTGTGGGAGGGGGAGGTGATTGGTTTTCACAGAGAGGATATTTGCACATTGCAGAGAGAAAGTATCTTGTCAAGATGGAAATGTGATTGATGGCGGATCCATCAAGCTCTCAACTGTTACTCATCCGTGGATGATGTCTTCATATCATCACCATCCAGAAGCGTAGATCGATGTCTTCACTGAAGACTGCTTGATGTCTGGAAGGTCCAATCAAATACGGCTCTGAGCCTCTTCCAGCGTGGGCCACATACAAGATGCGAGACACGAGAGTTCTACCACGACTTCCACAGGAGCTTATGCAGTATTGTTGGGTTAGGTCAGTACTGTGATAAACATGGGGAGAATGGCCAAGGAGCTAAGTAAAGGAGCCTCTTGTATACCAGGTCAGAGACATCCTGGAGAATAACACCAGGATTTGAACCTAGTGAATAATCCAGCATTGGGTGACATCAACATTAAAGAACAAACCCTGCTTTGTCACTGAGCCTGACAGAACAGGCTGGTAAAAATACTTACTTTGGTTATGTGACAGAGCAAATAGGAAAAATAACACGGGAGCAGCCTCATCCCCATTTCAAGACTTTCTCCAAGAGCTGCACCGAGAAGAATCTCAAGACATCACAGCAAACTTCTGCATATCCGTGCTGAAGTAGAGGGAAGCGATGCTCTACTGCATGTCTAAACTATTCGGAGTAAAGATGGACGATTGCAGCTATTTCTGATACTTCCAATAGCATAATAAGTAAGGTGTGAATTACTCTTTTTAAGTGAGGAAAACACATATATACTCCACCATGTTGAAATGGCTGGATAATTGCAGACAGTGTGCAAACATCACATAAGACACCAGATTGTGTTGAGGGGAAAACGCAGAATGTCAAAATGGAAACGGCAGATGGTGGTCTTTATTTGAAGCTGTTGTTGTTGTTGTTTTTGTCGTGAAACCGTGAAAAGCGGCAAGCATCGACAGTTTTCCTCTTTAGGTTTCACCACTAAGCTTTTCAACTGGGATACCTCAACTTGAGCTTCTGTATACCCAAAGTTGCCATTCTGACTGCATGTGACAGGTGTGGAAGTGTTTGGTTAGGCTTGAAACACTCAAAATGGCAGTGAAATGAGAGGTGAGGCTATGTTCTGTGGAAAATGGCAGGCTGAAAGCATGACAATGACGGTAGCTGCCACAGAGGAAGTAATCTGGATCGAAATCGAGAAACAATGGTTTTATCTGAGAGAATTCCCTGTCAGTGGATTTAATTGTACCGTAACTGCAGAATAATGGCATTTTAAGTGTTGGTGTTAATTTTGAGTGCTATATTTTGTATATATTTTATATTTAGCCTATAATTCATGAAAAAAATCTGAGCCTTTTTTGTGCCTGTATTGGGACCTCGTCTTGCATCATATATGCCATGTTCATTTTAGCATTGCATATTATTTTAAGACACCGGCCATGTGTTAGGATGAAGCAAATTATGCATTAAAAGTAAACTTACATCTCTGTGGAATCTGTACTTTCCCGTCACAATGGATCTGTAGAGCTGTGTGCGACCGTCATCCTCAAAAGGCAGCGATCCACTCAGCACAACATAGGTGATCACCCCCAGGGCCCACATGTCCACTGAAGACGAATAAGGTTTTCTTAGCAACACCTCGGGGGCCATGTACTCAGGAGTCCCACAGGTGGTTCTCAGAGGCCAAGTCTTGTCTGGTTCTGCATCCTTAGGTCGGATCCCTGCTGCTGCACCTCCAAAAGTGGCCAATCCAAAGTCAGTAACAAGCAGTCTGGAGTCGGCTCCAGGATGGTAGTACAGGAGGTTCTCCGGCTTCAGGTCTCTGTGTGTGATCCCCAAGTTGTGCAGGTACCCCACCCCCGCCAAAACCATCCTGAGGGCCTGAGTAGCATCCCTCTCAGTGAAGTGGCCCCTACTGATGACACGATCCAGCAGCTCCCCACCAGTGGCCAGTTCCAGCACCATGTAAACCCGCTGTGGAAACTGGAACACCTCAATCATCTGAATCACATTCGAGTGCCTCACCCGCTGCAGCACGGCCATCTCTGACGCACACACCTCGCAGGCCTCCGGGGCCAGGAGCTCCATCATTTTTATGGCAAAAGGCTGGCGAGTTGCTCTGTGCTCCACACGCACGACGCGGCTGAAGCTACCACGACCGATCAGAGCCTTGATGTCATATCTGACACAGCAAGAAAAAAAAACACATCACAATATATAAATATTTGTGTTTGCAAGGCAGTTACCATCACTCTGGATGGATGGGCAGATACAAACCACATGACAGAAGAAGGTAATTAACTCTGAAAAGAGAGACGCTTTCTCTTTCACAGCAGGAAGCTAGTGTCTACCAGGTCTCTTAAATTTAAGGCTTCTATTAGAAAAAAAAAATGCAGCACACGAATGAGAATTCAGCAGGAATCTCTCTCAACATGAAAAGTCGCCTTGAATGTTTGGTCAGCAATTTCCTACTTGTGTCCTGCTCCAAACACTCTGAGTTTGGCCAAATGGCCGTTTGCAGGCTTGAGTTAACATCACTGTGTGCCAGCACGTTATTCAGTGGTTCCATTATCGCCTCTTCAACAGTAAATGAATGAAGATGAAAACAAAACACCTTTTAAATATTGTCAGAACAAAATCTATTTTTTAAATTTCTGAATATCAGTGACTTACCTTGCTGTGACACGAGGATCGAACCTGTCCTTGTACCGGGCAGATTTAACCTGACGCTGTCCCTCTCTCGGCGTTTGCTCTCTGCTGTTTGATTCTGGTTGAAGCGTGTGAGCGCTGGTGGAAAACCACCAGCCTCTCTGCTTCCCTGGATGCTTTCTTGGCTCGCTGTCATCACTGCGCGCTTTGCTAAAGGCCACAAGCGTCTGTACTACACTCACGTAAGCCTTCATGGAAACGTCAGGCTGCACCTTACTGCTCCCACAGCCCATCCCTCAGCACAGAAACCTGCAGAGCAAAATGCAGTTTTTTTTTTACATGACACATAAGTAAAGGTCCTGCATGAGGTGTGAAAAGAGCCAAAGCAGGCTCCACCTATCAGCAGGTTGGAGGTTGGATCACCTTCACATTCACATGTGTGGTAAAAGTATCACCTAAATAATGAACGTTTGAAGCTATTGTTGCTTTGGAACAATGGCTACAGCCTGGAAAACTAAGCTGTGCAAGCAAGATCATTTTAAACAGCTGCTTCTCCTGCAGTGGTGCTAAAAAAGGCTAGTTGGTGGGAATTCAACAACACAAACCTGAGGAGGAACTGCCTTTTACATTAGAGTTACATCATAAATAAAACATGGATTAAAAAAACTACAATACAGGGTTCCTCCTTTTTTTATATAAAAAAAAATTAAACTTTAACCGTCACTTCATATTAGGGAAGATATGATCAAACTGTTTTCACAGTTTCATACATCCTGTAAACAAACCTTCATGTTTAAAACAGAAGCTCTCTCAAGTCATGTCATTTGAATATTTTTTCATGACTGATAAAAAAAAAAAGCACGGCACACACTTTATCTTTCAGACAATCAGTGCGATGATATCACAAAGCTTTATCCGCTGACACCACTTTTGTCATCGATGCAAACACACACGTTCACTGGCGATGATTTAAGTAAAACATACACCATAACAAGTTGTAATTGAATCTGCTGTCCATTTCCTCTCATATGGTTCATACATTTTTCTCAGCACGTTACCAGTGAATGCACAACACATGGGGTGCATTGTCTGCACGGTTGAGCACAGCATGTCACACTGTTCTTGTAAAGACTGAGACTTTACTCTTTTTTTCCTGCATTATGTTGTGCTGCTGTCATCATGTGTCTGTAATCTCCTGAAAACAGAGGAGGCGGAAAAAAACAAACCACCAAAACAACAGCCTTCTGTGTCTGCTCGCGTCCATCCAGCACGCTGCTTTAAAGCGCTAAAGCTTGCAGAAACTCAAGATGCTGCAAACATTTGCACATATTAATTCATGACGAGACCGCAAGGAGAAGAAGATCAAAACAAGGGAGGGAGCACCTTTTTACCACAAGAGCTTTAACTTCTTCTCTTCTTGTGCAGGAATGGTGCTATTGAGTAATGAGGTTGGTATAATGAGCTCATGTTTATGTTTATGAGCGCTTGCAGTATCTTTGTTGATTTCAATTCAGCGGGACCCGAAAGGCTGACAGTGTAGCGCACTATTAAACCAACAAACAAAAGTGTTTGTGTTTTAACTAACTGTGAGCTTTTCTAACTGTTATGTTTTGTGCATCACACCTGTCAATCAAACTATTTTCTGTGGAAGTTCTGCTCGTTGCTGTATCCCTCAGCGCTTCTTTGCCTGCATGCCGACTATTTAGCATTAAAAGGCTGACTTGAGAAAATTACAAAATTAGCAAAATGTCTCCTCACAATAAAATGTAATGGTGTCTTCTTCAGGAGGATGAGTGATGTTGTCCGTGAGCAGAGAGGCTGGCTGTGTCCTGTCGGACCGCGGTTCCCTGCAGAGGTGCCGGGTCTGCACGTCTCTCCTGATGTGACGCCTTGTTTCTAGACTTCCCAAATGAATGCAAACACACTCTCACACACGAGGAGGTAGACAGAGGACCGCCCTACATGCCCCCATGTGCAAGCACAAGGAGCAGGCAGAGGATAAACATCACATCAGCACTGAGGTGGTAAATCGCCCTTCAGAAGCCTTCCTCAAGGGACTCGGCAGCTCAGCCTTTATCGAACCACTATCTGATTACTAAAAGGCTGTCCTCAGTTATAAATGAACCCACAACATGTGTGTGGTATTGGTAATGCCCCGCCCTGGGAGCAAAAGCCATTATGGGCTGCTGTGAACCCGTTCAGGCCAGAGGAGTGGTCAGAGCTGCCACTTGACAGTCAGTTCATTACCTTTGTTATTGTTGTCAGCGGATGTGAAATCTGTGTGTGAGAAGGAGCAGCAGCAAGCTAAGAGCTCCAGGTTGACGCGGCGGTGATTGAAGTACAGCTCAGAGCAAAGTAATCAGTGAAGCTACTGTTCATGTATTAAATGCAAAAGAGAAAGCATTTCAACATTCTTGAACGGTCTGCGGACAGCGAAGCTTCAAGAAACCTATTTCTGCTTTGCACTTAACGTCGCCATGAAAGCCCACCTCTAATGAAAATAGCCCTCACCAAAGGACATTTATTTAGACAGGAAAACAGCCCTGACAACAGGCGAGGATAAACTTGGTCAAAAATAAATCTCTACATGTAATACTTGGGTATTTAAAGTTTCAAGAAAAAGGCTACATATGCTTAAAGATGATATAGATTATAGAGACCACGTGATTTTTGTAGTCATCTGATCTCAGTTCGGCTCACATCACAACTTTCTGTCCTGTAATTGTGCGATCTACCTTTGTGTCGCTGTCATAGCAACAAGCAACACCACAAATCAACAGGGGACGGTTCTTAATCATGGAAAATAGATTCCTGGGTCAATTTTGTCCAGACTTACAGACGTCACCCTTAGTTTGATGGTCTGAGACAAACACTGCCTGGTTTCACCAAAGTCTAACTTCACCTGTACGGGTGTGTCTGAAACACACAACAGAAAATTCCACAAAAAATAAATGAATTGAACTGAGGCTGTGAGGGAGTGAGAGATACTAATTCTAGTATTCCAAAAACTAATTAGAATAATAATAACAATGATAAGTCATACCAAGAGCGTGTCTGCACACATTTGCAGCACTTTTACAGGTATCTGTTGTGCTTCCTGCGAATAGCCTGAACGGTCTGGTAAGAATACAATGCTGCCCTTGATTAAATTCTGAGATTTTTCTCTTCTGCTCTCCACGACCATTGTCATTCCAGCCCACACGCAGCATCATCCAACTGATTAATTAAACCCGTCTACGATTCATCAACGGAACACTGGCCTGTAATTGTTGTTTCGTGAAGTGGGGACCAGGACAGAAGAAATATGTTTGCTTATTACAAGCTGTTGAGAGGAGGAAAAATCAATTGTTGGGGAGAACACTAGCGTTTCTCATGTCAGGGCACTTAAAGACAGCCTGCTTTAATTCAGCGCCGTGGAAGGTGCCGGACGGGTCTGTACGGCAATAAAGCCGGGATGCTGAGCACAATAGCAGAAAAGCAAAACTAATTATGCTGACAAGTAACACAGGCAGCAGGTCTGTCAACACAGAGGGGGGGATGCTACATCCACAGGCGAGACCCTTCGGGATGGTTGACGGATCCTCTAATTTTCTTTTCTGCTCAGAGCGCAGAGGTGGCCGAGGAATGAGGCACGACAGACAAATTGCCTTTGACATCCTAATTGAAGAAATCATGAACATTGCATGTGTTGGCAAAATTGGATGGAGTTGATGGATACAGTCACCTGTCTGGGCCGGGCTCTGATGTCTGCACTCATTTGTAATTAATGAACAGCTCACCTAATTACTCTTTAGCTGACAGATAGGGAAAAACAAACACAGCGGAAGGGTTAAGTGATCTCATAAGGCCGGAGTCAGAGAGTGTACACTGTAACACCCCTGCTGGGATTATTCATTTGGCCTTGGATTTAAAATAATAATCATATTCACAACATAGCCTCAATTAGCATGTCACATTTTAGGGAATTCAGGTCTGTCCGGAAGCTATTTGACGTATTCTTACATCAGAAGGCTGATGATGGAGACTGCAGATGCGTCTGCTAAGCAGAGTTCACCTTTAAACTCACCTGGAGGGAAGTGAGAAAACACCCCCCAAATAGAAGATATTAGAATAGTGTAGGAACTCTTTAAAGTTTCCTTCCTGAAGTCGAGACTATAGTCAAAACTTTAAAATTCTTGAACAAATGGTTGCAGTCATGTTTACATTTTTCTCTGGTTGAAGAAACTTTTGTGCCACCACTAATATACGGTAGTTATTTACATCTTTGACTGTGAGCCACAGGGGATAAATGACTTCATTTGCAATCCTGGGCTTTATTTACCTGTATTTGTCCGCTGCCTGTCGGGGTGGATGGCTTTGATTGGGTGATGTCTGCGTCTGTTTTTCTCCTCACTGGCTGCGCTTACCTGAGCGTCACAGATGTGAAGCACTTCCACATTAGTGGTGAATGAATCTTAGCAGATTTGGAAACAATTTCTACCAAAATATGTTCAAACCCTATGTTTGTTCTGCTACTTGTTGAATTTTGTATTTTGTATGAATTTCAATTTTGACATACTTGACATACTTGAATTTTGTATGTGAATGGATAAAATATAGCAAAAAGGAATGAATCAATGTTAAATTCATCATGAATATTTAAATCACAACTCTTGCTTTTTCATGAACTCCTGATTTATTCTTAAAGGTAATTTGCTTTGTAAGTAAATGACGATGATATAAAAACAGAATTCAACCCTTCGAAGATGACTACATTTAATTTGAGGTCAGCGTTGGCGCCAGGGTGGCTGTTTGAAGGCCTCTGCTGCTGGGATACAGCCTCATCCACGCTTCTGAAATCCTGACTGATAAATTTGAGGAAGCAACACTTTTTCCTTCAACAGATACATTACGTTTTTATGGACGGAGCCTTCAATTATGTAGTGACCCACTGGCAGAAACTTTGAAGTGTTGGAAATCTAATATCTGTATCACATTGGTCACGCCTTAAGGGAAGTTATTCATGCTGCAGAGAGAGGAGCACATGTGCCCGGCTCGCCATCAACAGCAACATTTAATTTTAAAATAGGCAAAGGGATTATTCCCATTATCCTGCTCTCAGACACTCATTTTTAAATGACAGACAGAAATATGCAATTACGTTTCTTGCAGAGACGTTTTTCTTACATGCTCTGATTGCACGGTGGCAATAATTAGACAGGTACACTTGTCATGGTGGAGGGGTTCAATGAAGCAGGCAGTTAGAAGACAAGCAGAATCACGACTTTGTGTTTATTGCTGCACTTATCAATTTGTTTAAGTCTTCCAGAGAAGCACCAACCTGTCTGTTAGAGGCGGATGTGGGTTTGCAGCGAAGGGAAGTTTGGGCTTTAGCTGATGGGACCGAATTTACACAAACAGAAGAGTGAATTTTCTTGACAGTGAGCAACAGCGATGCTGAGAATTCCTGTCAAGACCACGGAACAGCTTGTTGTCATGCCAACACTAACTGGAGAGCAATTCAGCAAACGTTCTCGCTCTCCCAGTGCCAGCAGGTACACATGCTTGTTTGAGCCTACATGTGTGAAACGTCACAGAAGTTCCTGCTAGGCTGGGTTCAAGAAACGTTTTTTTAATGGAGACAGGACAGAAAAGGAGTTTGCTGAGGATTGACTCAGGATTCACGGCCTTTTGTTTGCAAAAACACACAAATAATTACGTTTCATAACAGCTGAGCTCTTCAACTCTAAAGTCTTTTCGTTTCCTTTGTTGCTGTTACTTATTCCAGTGAATCACATTGTCAAGGATATAAACGAGGGAAGAAATGGGACAGAAATTCTGCAGGGAATTAACGAAGCTGCTGCAGCGTTTTTGCTCTTTACAAAGATTGAAGAGCATTAATCTCAGGTGGACGTCGTCACCTCACTGGTTAGAAACGTCACGGGAGAAGAAATTCAAAACATAAAACAGTGGGTGATACATGAAAAGGTAACACCTCCAGGAGTTTTAGCTGTCTTGATTCCAAGTTTGAGAATTCGGGGGGGGGGGGGGGGGGGGGGGGGGG
>BJFM01000811.1:10253-30723 GCA_016586285.1 Arothron firmamentum
GGGGGGGGGGGGGGGCTAGACTCATGTCAAAGGGCTGATTATGGTCCGACATTAGTACCACCCACTCCGGTAATGCATCTGGAGGAAACATCTGTCTTGATGGTGTGAGGGGGAATTAGGGGACCTGTGAGCGCTGTCCTGTTCATGTCTCAATCAATCAGCGTATGTAAAAGAGTGCTGAGCATGGCCATTCTGCAGCCGAGTCCGGATCCCACAGTGGCGGGACGACAAGGGCGGACTGAGGGATGAAGACTGATGTTGGAAACCAGATGCATCACTTTAGAATGCTAAAATGGTCTGACCTCAGTGAAGGTTTGAAGAATCTGGAAATACCCCTCAAATTCTGTGTGTAAACCATATACACTACACAAAAATATGTCAAAAACTCTACATACAATTAAGGTGATTCAGTCGTAATCAAATATATGACTGTGTAAAATCTTTTAGTAGGCTTGAAGATTTTTGTTGAAAACATCAAGAACAATGAGATGTTTTTTTAGAATTACCTAAATATGTGGGAATGTGCTGACTTGTGGTAGTTGGGCTGGACAGCATCTAAATGTTCCTGACTGATTTGGTGATCAGAAACAGTTTTTGACATCTAGGATCAATAATCTATCTTTCTATCTTTCCCAAAACAGCTGTCACATCCTGAGCTGTACATCCCTTTCAAGGCCGATTCAATTGTCAACAGCAAGGGTAATTAAATCTTGCTTAGCCATAATTGTGTTCCACTGATTGATAACAGTTTGGATTGACGTGTTGCGAGGCGCTAATTGGGCTTTTCTAGATTTATCTGAGGAATTAGAGGTTGTCATCGTCTTTCCGTTCCTTCCCAATACGATCAGTGTTTTGCACAGAAGCTTGATTGACAGACAGATGAACAGGGAGTCTGTAAGGAACGCAGTCACAGCTGAGTACACTCTGCACTGCACGTGATGGTCTGTCAAGCTACATGATTATTACTATTTTATTTTATATTTATCCGTCTCTCACATGTCAGAATTACAAAAACACTTGTAGTTTATGCATCAAGAAAGGCCGCTGCTGTGTAAATCAATCAATCAATCAATCAATCAATCTGAAATTGTTTGTGCAATTTTAAAAACAAGTCTGATGCCCCCTAGCGGCAGCTTCTGCTACAGGTTATTAAATATCTCCAAATGATCTTAAAGGTGCGTGATTATTATTTTTATGTTACTTTTTGGATGTTTCCTGCTGTGCTGTTGATGTCAGTATTCATCAGCATGTGTAATACTGATGCAGCTGGAGATATAATGATCTTTAATAATTAATCATAATTAAGTATGTGTTTATAAAATACAAACTGCACTGAGACATAACACATGAACCAGTGAGCTGCAGCTCAGGCCACAACCTTTTCAACGCCCAGACTGCACAGTTCATTTGATCCATGATGCCATGAGCCGAAAGGGCGAACGCTAACCTTTCACAGTGGCAGGACCACGGCGTGACTGCGACATAGATGGAGGATGAAGTTCTGCTAGCGAGGCAGAACAATCTCCACCTCAGACTGAACAATTCCTCATTCAGTTCATTAACGCCGATTGTAAGATTCAGTTTTGACGAGAAGTAAGTGAATTCCTGATATTCAGTGATATTCATAGATTTGCTTGTTCGGGAATGTTGAAAAGTGAAATAGAAACTTTATATTGTATTAGCATGGTTGTAACACTGAGGCTGGATTGCTGTCCCAAACTGGCAAACACTGACGTTTAATTCCTTTTTCCTCAAGTGAAAAGAATGTAAAGCTACTAAACTAAACCTAGTACTAGTACTAGTACTAAACCTACCCTTTTAAGAAGTGTGAATGGAAATGTGAAATGGTAAACATAATTTCTGAAAGTTGGATGATTATATGCAGATAAAGATATTTACTTATTCCTTAACTATAATAGGATTTCAACAAGATGACAGTGCTGAAATGGAGGATAGTAGTTTATGTTGTGCCATCACACCTTCATACCTGGTTATTGTTCATTCTTCAGTCATGACTTCTCCTCCTTGCTTCTGTACTTGGACAACAGAAGTCAAGTGAAATGGTCTCATCTTCTGTCGCTTCCCTTCCTTTTGAGACCTTCAAATCAAGGACGGACAGACAGAAATGGAACTAAAAATACAAGGATGGACATGTCACATATGGAAACAATTTCTCTTTTGTCTCCTACATGGATATAAGTTCCTTGTGTGCAGGTCATTGACTCAGTAGTAAATGTTAGATGAAGCTGCAGAGCAGTAAGCACGATGCCACAGGGACAAAACTCAAAGGCACAAAGAGGAAAAAGGCACATGACACCTGAAATATGAGCAAAAACAATGGGAATCTCAAATATCTTCAAGCCTCCTGCCCTGAAGGATAGTTTCTTCACTGATCACAACTCAGCGACCTTTCCTCAGCAGCAGAAGCCAGTTGATTCTCAGCGCAGAGGACAAAATTATTCCAGGCCTCACCTTATGAGAGGCAAATTCATCTCTGTCTGTGATCAAATCAAAGCCGCTGTCTGGACTGACAACGGAGAGTAACAAAGCAGTGGAGAAGATGGAGTGCTGAAAATAATTTGGAGATGAATAGAGATTCCTGGTTGAAGGTCACAGGCACACAGCATTTAATGCACACCATATCGTCTCTGTTGACTGATTCTCTGTAGTGGCTTTTTTTCTTTTTGGGGGAAGGCGCATTGTGAATTAACAACACAGAGAGCTCAATTAAAAACACGTGATGCAGATTCTGTGATGAAAATGTGTAAAGTAGGATTCAAGAAGGAATTCTAATTGATTTAATTCCACTTTTAGAACCTGGTAAATTAAAGCTGTATGTGCTTTGCAGCATATTCCAAGCCTTTTGTCTCATCCCTGCATCTCAAATAGTCACAGATGAGATGTGGAAAATTGCTCTTGAAATATATTTACACATCTACTGACATGCAAGACATGTTGCACAACCCCTTTACATCAAATATTTCCTTCTGGGGAGATATATCAGAGCATTTCAGTTCAGGTTTGAGGAGCTCAAACCCTCTGCCAGGAAATAGAAGCCAGACCACCAGTCACCGTTGTAGACTGGGCCTGACACATGATGGTGCTCATCTGATGACAGATAATATTTCATCTGAATCAAAGGTGGCCAATTCATTTCCCCACAGAGGCTACAACTCATGAATGCACCCTTATTCAGGTTTGAGCGGGAATTTAACGTCACGTGGACCAGCTCAAGAGGGCCAAAGAGCCAAATGTGGCATCAGATATTTCCCCTAAATCTAAAAAACTGGAGAATATGGAAGTTTGCACTTTTAAATAATCCAGTAAATAAATGCTGCAGAAAAATGACCTGGGTGGGCAGACATGATGGATCCAGCGGGTCTGTGCACAGACACACAGTCAGTTATTTATTTGCACGATATCATTCTCCAACATTAACATAAATTAGCATTGTTTTAAATGATTCTTATTTATATCAGACAAATGTGCTGAGAATGCTTTGGTCATCAGATGCCTGGCTTTTATTCACACATCACACTCGCATCAGACTGGCCTCTTCTTAGCACACACGAGCGTTACAGCATTACAGCTTCCAAAATAATGAATCTCCCCCATCAGAGCTAAACAACAGGGCCATTACATGCATCATAACCTTAATAGAAGAAAATTTAGCACATCTATTAAACATCTAGCTCACATCACTAACCCCGGGATGCAGATATGGGCCTGACCCCTCCAGCAAAATGTACCTAACCAAAACGCCTGAAGAAACAGGCCAGAATATGGACTTTAGTGCTGGTAAAAAAATTAAAAAAAAAGTCATATAGTTGGCTGACTTCATGGTTTGATGTTAATAACTCTATTTTGGATTTTTTTTAATCATTTTTTAAAAAAAATCTTCATCTGTAACTCCTCTGGCAGGCTGATTAACACGATTAATGAAGTTGCACTCAATAAGTCACAGAGATAATTCTCACAAACTGCTTTATTAGTTCCTACATGAACTCTGCCAGTAAGTCTGTTAGTTACTGCTCACTATTCATATAAAGTTGCACCACAGTCGTCAGTCACCACCGCCGGAGCAGAGCATGCAACAAGATTAAGAGTGAATTACAAAGAGCTAATCAATCCAGACTCCTCGGAAATCTTAAACAGTGGGCAAAGTGGGAGGAAAAACCAAAAATAAAGGATGTGGTGTTCGAAGTTGTTGTGATTGATCAGATGTGATGTAGAGCAATTAAAAGAAATTAACAATTTGCATTTTAATAACATTATTATCATCAGTTAAATGAATTCATTAGTCTTGATTAGTTTCGAATCAGCATGACAAGTGCAGCTCAACGGAGCGTGTTGTATTTAATATGAGGCCAAGGGATCCGACAGAATGGAGGCAGACAGAAGGCGAGATGGACTTAAACAGGAAGAGATGGTAATCTGGAAAGATCTTATCGCAAACAGACACAGGAAGTGGACTTGGTTGACCCACACATGAAACTACTGCGTAAATATCACGTCTGTTTGGATCTTGCGGCAACACATGAGAATCAAGTTTGGGCCTCAGAGTGATGCGTCCATGGCTACGTTCCCACAGCCTCATGTTCCCACAGCCGTATGTTCCCACATTTCTAAAGCCTTTCTCAAAATTAGGCTTAAGCGCTAACCCTAACGCTTAGAATGTGGGAACATGGGCCCTATTTATGAGGAAAAAATGTTTGAGATGTGGGAAGATAGGAATGACCCCAGAGTGACACTTGCACTATAGTGAATCAATCTGTTTTGAAATTGGTTGCTGAGCATATCCACCTCCCGCCTGTCTATTCACTTTAAAACTGCCTGCCCATTAACTTTGAGCACTTTCACACAAATGTCGTCTTTATTCCAACTTCGGGTAAACAAGACAATCTAATGAGAGATAGGCGTAACTCGCAAAATCGTAATGACACCATCTGGAACTCCAGAAAAATTCTGTGAAATATCTCTCATTTCAGAAAATTGGTTCCTGACAAAAGCATGATACGATGTCACTCCTGTTGCATTTCTGCAAAGAATCAACAAAATAACAAGTGATGGTCTTTGCTAAGTATTTAAAACCCCCTCTAAGGTGAGACAAAACTTATTTTCTCTCAGAAATCATCTGTAAGGGCTAAGAAAATAAAAATCTCAACAGCTTGAGGTTGGACCATTCTAAAAGTGTCAAATCAAAAGTAACAAAGGGAGCTAACCTTTTCAATCACAAGGTTAAACTTCAACATCTCAAACACTTTTAATCTGTTTTGGAGTTTCCTGGGCTGGACTAGATCTCATAACAGTCATCATAGGACTGACATCAAGCTGTTAGTGGAAGAACATTTCAGATTCTCCTCCAGAAGCACCTGAACATCCCATCTGCACGTCATGATTAACACAATTACTTAATCCGGTTCACCAATGCTCTCCATCTGCGCGAACACACTTGATAAATGAGAATTCCTTCTAGGACCTGAAGATTGTAATCGCAATTAAAGACAAATGTTTCTTTTGTAAGGCTTCAGGTTTGAGCGTTGCTTAGGTTTGTCCCCAAGTGCCTGGGTTTATAGCTAATAAATTACTACGTGTGGACAGCTATGTTAATTCTCTATGCTGATTACCATTAATTAATTAATAGTTACATGGTGAGATAAGGGCAGAGTCTGGTTGGATTAATAATGCGACCCAGTGGAAATCAGCCAGGACCAGTCAAGTCTGTAACAACACTGCAGCTGCACCAGGGAGCATGTCAAAGGGTTAGGTCTGCTTTGTCAAACTGAAAAAATATATCAATACTAAATCTTCCTTTTTTAGATTGATAAAGAAGGCCTGAAGACAATGTGGAAATAACGTCAATATGTATTGTGTTCCAAAACAATTCATACAATTTAGTGATGTTTTCACAGGAGGATTGTAAAATATACTGAGTGCTAACAAGCAACAGTGTTACAAAAAGCAGAGAATAAATAAGGAATATAAGAGAGCAACGTAATTCAGAATTACAGACATAAAAAGAGCTGAAACAAAAACAGACAAAGCGGAGTTTAAACAAAAGAATGTATCCGGCTCAGAGGCTTGGAAACACAGGCACGAAGTCCAAATCAGTGAACCAGTCAGGCAGATAATCAGGCAGAAGGATCAAATCTCTCACACACTCAGAGGTCGAAAACAGGAAACAGGTCAAACACTTCCTGGAAAACACTCCGGGTGTTGGGTATTAAAAAAAAGCCCATCTAGCAGAGAGGGGAAGGGAAGCACAGCTTATACAGACTAGGTGGGCACAACGACACAGGTGGAACACATTAGCACAGGCAAACCAACCACACAGGCGAGAAACTTGACAGGAAACCGAGGACATGAGACTTCAAAATAAAACAGGAAGTGATGAAGACAAGGACAGAAACCTGGATAAAAGACTCTTGACCCTAACTGGTCAGGAGAGAAAGGAGATTCGGCTGCATGCTTTTTTTTAAAAAGTGTCAATCTTGTCGAGAGAATGTGGGAGAAACTTGCACGTTGAGAGATTGAGTTTGATTTGTTTTTGAGCCAGAGGAACAACTAGACGACAAAAGAGGGTATATGGCTGCATCAGCAGTTCTAAAGGGAAAAATCTAAAGAGAAGGAGAGCAATTGTCTACACATGAGCTCTTGCACAA
The DNA here is from genome assembly GCA_016586285.1 of Arothron firmamentum. Lineage (NCBI taxonomy): Eukaryota > Metazoa > Chordata > Actinopteri > Tetraodontiformes > Tetraodontidae > Arothron > Arothron firmamentum. Next base: position 16,916 of record BJFM01000811.1, read on the forward strand.
AGGAGCTGATTTCATCACAACTTTGACTGAAAAAAGTTATGTGAAGCTGCGAGATGGTAAAGATGTCATTGGGAGGGTTTTTTTTGGTAAAATAAAGGAATGAGGAAGTAGCTAGACTATGACGGTCCAATGTTTATCTAATGGTTTATAATTACCGTAGATGAAAACAGATTTTTTTTTAATGGATTCCCCAAATGGTGTCACTTAGTGGACCAGCAGTTATCCTTGCATATCCAATATTCTGAATGAGTGTGGGTATTGAGGGCTGCATATGCAGCGTGTTTGGAAAAATTTAAAAATGTCCAAGAACGATGCATTCAGGTACCCATCCTTACAACTGTTCTATTTTTTTTTTCTCATTAATGTGAGAGTGAGCCAGACTGTAATACTGCAGACCGCATGAATAGAATGCCTAGAGCCCTGTAGGCTATCTGGTGTTTAGATCACTTACTATACATTGCATGTAGAGTAAATGCAGTTGTAGGTGGAGGGATATGTTGCATGTATTAGCACTGACTGCCTGTGCAGTGTAGTGTGCCTATTCTGTCGAAAAGGCAAACCAGCATGGGCAGAAGAGCAACACTGGGAATACCTTTCTTCTATGATCAATAAAGAACTTAACCAGGTTTTCACAGCCGACTCCTCAGGGAGCCTTGGCCAATATGTGCATTTGAGAAATCACTATTCCAGGAAGCGCCTCCCTCTAGAGTTCCCCCCACCTCTGAAGAGATGATATGCATCAGCGAGAGCTCCGTTCATTTGTTGGGGTCGTTTATGCCATTATTGTCATTCTGCTGCTTGGAAAAAAGTGAAGCAGTCGCGACAAAATAAATAGACTTCCTCGGCTTGAGGGAAATTAAAGGGATATATTCAGTGAAACATTTGTGACAGGAGGAAATTTTAGAATAAATCAGTCTGAAATTTCCTCAGGGACCTGAAACTGTGGCGCCAAAGAGAACATTTGGTGACAAACTGAAAATATTTTACCTGCGATAGAATCAAGCTCATTGCATGTTACAGTTACATGACGGGCACTTGTGCTAATATGTGTGTTACAGCTAAAGCACAGGCCTCAGCTCCGAGTGCACACACACACTCTTCATTCATTATTTGGGTAAGTGAGTCAGACTCAAAAGGCTCACAGGTGCTCTTAATGCACCACTAATGTGATCCAGAATGCCAATTTGCAATTTCCCCCAACTGATTGATGACTGTGTTCCTCTCCACAGCAAAACTTCCTCAGGTATTACATGTGACGACTTTCTTTTTTCTTTTCCTGGGTAAACAAACTTGTGGAGGAGTGGGAGGAAAGAGTTTCTGTTATGACACAAGATGGAATCTGCTCTGTGTAAACGCTCCTTTAATGAGGTCTGGTTGTCTTCCCGCCTTGACAGAACACCACTAATAAAGGTTATTTCAGGCTGGTCCTCCAAACCAGGCTTGCTGCAAATTAAAGAGCGTGTTTTTTTTCCCTGCTTTATTCAGCTGGTTGTCTAGATTTACACAAACACACCTCTTTTAGTGAATTCTTTCTGTAACAACACACCTTTTAACTGCTGCAGTGTTTCCTAAAAAGGCTGCATGTGACACATAATGTCACACTGAATCTGGTGTCTTCTTTCTTGGTACTGTATGCACTTAACCCAGCATTTAATATTACAACAAAGTGTGTTATTATTGCTCTTGCATTTTAGAAGAAACTGTGTACTTATTAGCAAAAGGGTTGCAAGGTAGCAATGAGTCCCACAGGTACCACGCAGTAGAGAAAGTGCACCAAAGCTGTGGATTGTTTTGCTAAAGAAGTTAAGATATATAGGCGAAGGCCACAGGTAGATTGCATTATTATTTGAGAACTATGCTTTAATAGAATTTGGTTATCTTTGGGATTAAAGTGTTTAACATCCCAACATGACTTCTCCTTTGAGCCTGAAGCCTTAAGCCTGATCTTTTCCCAGGAAGATCCATCCAGTGTGCAATGATCTTGATGAATGGAATGTTAATTGCATTTGGCCTGATTTGGTCACCCATAGAAGGAGGCTAAGTGACTCTGTGCAGAGATAAAACACTGAAGCAATGAAGGAGAAGAGTGGCCAAGTCCTCTTACAAACACAAAGTGATTCTTTTTTTCCCCAAAATCTATAAATACCCAGTGCAGCCAATAAGGCAAACGTTTCAAGGGTGAGACCTCTCAACACCAGAGAAGCTTCATACTCACAGTGAAATCATTAGCCGTGTGTTCAACAAAGCAGACAGCTCACAAATTCTGATTCTTCTAGCAGAGCTGGCCGCCCTCACAGCACCAGTTGCTTTGCAGACTTTGGAAGGCCAAAGGTGACTTTGAGCTCAACAAAGCCTTCGGCTTTACATGCAGGAGAGGGCTCGTTTCGGGTTGTACACTGAAAGTGCAGTTTATAATGTGTCTGACAACTTTTCCCCAGCTGGCTCAAAAAAAGGCATCACTCAGAGTGTCCGCTCTCTGCATATTATGAGTCAAAAGCGTTTAACGGTGAGCTATGCTCTCTGCCCATTGATCATGCGGCAGGCTGCAACTCCCATGAGCTGTGCACATTAAAGCCACTGACAAGCGGAAAACATTACAAATGAGCTTCAGGAAATTTGCAAGGCAGCGTCACCTCTTTGATGTATAGATTAGTGGATAGCAGCTCTCTGGGTTCATCCGACCTCTCCAGTTCGCTCTCTCCTTTTCCATCCATTTAATCCTCCTCTCGCCTCCTCGCTTAGGGTTTAAACAAAACTGATGCCAGTGTGAAGTCGCTGTGATGAACACGTTGCTGGTCTGATGAGGCTGAGGGTGAACGCGCCATGAATCATGCCCTCGAAAGCAAGGCCGCGGGATGGAGGGGTGTGTTCCCTGTGCTATGATAAATATTTAAAGGTGGAATGAGCAATGGCTTTGCCATGATGCGGATGCACACGCGTCCTCCCCGTCACCATGAAATGTGCTTTTGTGATTGGGGGTGGAGAGCTGTAATTCTGGCAGCTCCACGCAGCAGCTTTTTGAAACCACAAGCTTTCACACACGCTAGTGATAAATTGTGATCCCAGCTGAGACTTTTCTGTTTCCACAGCTCTACCATCCTTGGTAAAAGTGTGCTAACACAGCTAATTGGTTCACTCCTACTCTGCATTTTCTCCCCAAGGATCACATCTGCAAAGCTGAGCTTGTGCATCTTTCAGGAAGTATGACTTCGCGTCTGCCGACCCACAATCAGCCAGACATCATTAGAATCCACAGTTTATCACAAGACAAAGCAGGAAGAACTCACATTAACATATAAGACATATCTTATATGAGAGCTTTCATTTTGAGATGAGATTTCAAAATAATAATTAAGCAGCACATATTTGCTTTCAGATTCTTGCTAGTTCACTATCATTTTCACATGGACACCAACTACTGTAGCTGTGGCACGTGCTCTGAAATAACCTGAAATAGAAATCCTGAAACTTTACCCCCCTGTATGTTTCCATTTCATGGAATTCTGGATTAACAGGGGTGTTTTGTCTTGAATTTCCACTCTCAGCTCCTTCTAACTGGGACAGACCATCTGCACAAGCACAAGGTTTACTCAATGACCCCATAATACACCTGTCTTCACAATTAAGAGCAGATTATCTGCACCAAAGAACAACCACAGGGTTTTCCAACCGGCCTGGCAACCAAAAAAAAAAGAAAAAGAACTGAAACAGTAAAATGAAAAACAGGCCTGGTTATATAACAAACAAAACTAACAACTCAGACTCGCCAAGAGATGAAAACCCGAAAAGAAAAAAACACTCCCAGCTTGTGTACTGTCAATAAGGTTATATAAGTTGTCTAAGTGTTTTTAGTTGTTTGTAATGAGCTGCAAATCAGTTGCAAGTAGGACAGTGAAGTCATGCATTAACCACAACCAGTCTTGTCCAAATGTTGCTTCATTATCGGGGCTCAGTGAATAGCAATGCCCTCCCTGGACTGATCCACTTTGACGCTGAACATTTCGGGACTGGATTTTTGTGCCGTGTACACAACAGCCGGGTGTAAGAGAAGCTGCTTCATATGCAGAGTGTGACATGTTTGTTTTCACGCAAACAGTCACAAACACCACGGCTGCTGTCAAAAGTGTCGGAGAGGGGGAAACTGAGCTCAGAACAGTTTGTGCTAATCACAGCAAGTCACCCTGTTAAATGCTTGCAGTGTGAAAATAGAAATTTGTCGAGTTGGATGGATGCACTTGTTATCACAGCAGAAAAACCCTGCAACAAGAAACACCAGTCAGGTTTCAGACTTGGCACCTTTTATCTCCGAGATCATCTGTACCTTTGTCGAGTTGATATCTGCTGATGATTATATTCAGTGTTTTGAGCTTTAAATAAATAACATTTTTAGGCAAAGCTTTACTTCCTTATTCGCTTTTTTTGTGTTTCTTGTTTTGTGCTGCACCAGAAATACGTTTGAACCCACGTGCCGATGCTGCAGAAGTATACATGAATACACAGTTAATCAGTGGAAACACACTGTTGTGTAGTGCAAACTGTACTGCTCGTGCTTTATCAGACATGTGCCATATGGCTGGAGTTCATACTATATGAACCAGTGGGTAAACACTCTTCCTGTCAGGCTTCCTATATTTTTTTTAATATTCACTGACCAATAATAATTTATATCTAGGATAAAACTTCAGTTTATTGTGTTGCACTATCCAGAAAATTTCCTTGTTGGATAATATGTGGTAACATTTGAATGCTTTCGCCTCTCCATCAGGGCCTTCATCCACCTCCATCTGGGGATTGTCTACCTTCAGCAGAGTCATTCACAGACCTTTGTTGCATCTCCTCTGACTTATTCTCTTACAAGCTCATAAACGTCTGCGCAATCACCTGCTCGGCCTTTCCCTGCACATCAGTTCACGAACACACCCACTGAAGGCTCGGTCATCATATCAACGCTTGCCCTCGCCGGCCTCAAGGGTGCCTCATCATTAGTAATTAAACGCATGTTTTTGTGTGCATTTTATCATCGCCATAAAGCCGCTCGAGTGCTTGTGAAATACAATCTCATTGTAAACATCAACCGTATTTAAGAGGCTGCAGTGACGTCAAAGCTGATTTACACCCTAATGACCTCTGGGACAAATGAGGACATTGCAAGGAAACGTCTAATAAAGACTTAACAACCTGGCTTGCCAGGAAGGACCATATTTTGTCTTGTTCTGGGTGTGAGGAAGCCAGATAAGCACAGTTCCACATGTCAACACTGTCCCGTGAGTACAGGGCTAACGTCGCTTGTACTTAGCGCCCAGCAATCATGCAAGCTATAATGCATCGGATTTGACCTGACAGAGGAGTCTTATTCCCCCTCAGTAATTGGAAACGCCTTGCATGGATTGGTGGGGGGGGGCAACATCAAGATTCCATTTACAAATATTTACAACTCAATAAACATTTCGTTTCATCCTCTGTCCTTCAGGCCTGTGGATTCCAGATAACACAAAGGTTATAGAAAACACTCCAGTTAAAATAGTTCAAGGTAGCGCGTACGGAAGTGAGGGCTGAAAGACCCCTCCTGCTTTACCTTCACACTACCGCCAGATGGTATTGGGCGTAATGCTTGAATTAGCTCTCAAATCAGGCGTGGGATACAATCAGGCTTGTAAGGGAGCTGCGGTGAACTTGTTTCAATATCTGTGGACTGCTGACTGACTCAGAAAAGAGTGGAACACGGACCACGTGTTCATGCATGTTATCCTGCAAGGACTGATACGGCGGCGGCACTCTGATGTCGCTCAAGCAAGTCGTACTGCAAGGCTGTGAGGATTTAAGGGGAAGTCGAACTCAAAACACTCCTGGGGCTTAAGGGTTGAGCACCATGGATGAATGTATGGGACGGAAAATAGAAAAAGCATTTGCATTTGTGTGGTTTTCCTTCCTCGCGCTCCATGAGAGGGGTTCCAGCGTGCTATAGCTGAGACGCTGGCATGAATACTTGCTGCTTCAGTGATTCTGTCGAGTTTTTCCCTTCCTTTCCACGAGTGGGTACTTTAATTAATGAATTATGTGATTACTTGTTTCTGAACAGATTTAATGTTCTGACAAAAGATTGGCGCATTGCACAGTTTGCCTGGGACGGCTTTCGGAATCGGCTTCATGCAGCTCGATGAGGAGCAGAGAAACACAGCCTGGTGGTTCATTCCCTTTGGATTCTTTTCTTCTTCTATGTTGGTGTTAAACATCATACAGCAGCTTTAGGGAACAAACACAGCAAAGGCTTTGACTTGGTTTCTGTTGACACACCTTTACTATCCCTCTTGATGAGAAATTTGGCCCATGCACGGAAGTGTAATGTAAAATGACACAAAGCAACCATGTGAAACACTTCAGTAAGAATGAAAGCTTCAATATTGTGCTCGTACTCTGGACTACAGACGGGACCCAGTTCTTCAGCAGTGAGACCTGCTGCGGTGAATGTCAATGAACAGAGGAAGAACACAGCAGAATGCAATTAATTATGGAGCATCCGATGTCCCGAGTGCTGCTTTCTATATCATCACTTCAAATTGTCACTTACTGATTCATATCAGCTTTATTTATGTGTTGTTGATTTGCAGTTTCTTTACGTTAATACAATTTCGGTCGTCGAAGAACTCGTCATTCTGTCCCATCAGCTGATGTTCCGGAGCAGTTTAAGAGCCACTGAGGTTTTCTTATGAGATCTATAAATTTAATATATTATCCACAATAAGGAATCACTGAAAGTCAAGTTTCTGGCCATGAGCGTTTAGTACATTTATACACAACATGAAAAGACCGCAATAGCGAAAAGAGATTTGCATTTAAGACCTGATCTGCTCACAGAAAAAGATCCAACAGCAGAACGTCAACTTCCTATACTCCTGGGAAACACTCTTGTCAGTTTTCACTCTGGCGTACAACACGCTGCTGATGACATGTGAAAAACTCTGAGGATAATAGGGTTAGTGAAGTGTTCTAAAAGATTTCAAAAATACCATCTGCTGTTGAAGCTGCGCCAGACAAAAACAGCACACACACACACACACACACACACACTCACACACACACACACACACACACACACACACACACACACACACACATTCTTGGTTGTAGGCATGCGTCTTCAGTAACTTGTGAGTGGGGTCTTGTGGTGAGTGAGCAGAACTGCTGCTGTTGGGGCCTACAGTGTTTGATGAGGAGGTGGCAGTGTGCAGAAACCGGGGGGGGGGGTTTCCGATGTGGAGGTTGTAGACTGCATTAGCATCTGCTCGGCCATATTGTCGAAGATAAATCTGCAACAGGCGTGATGCATCTTCATTAACGTCACCACTTACCACCTTTCACCTGGACTGCCAAACTGTCTCTGCAGCCAGATGCTGCGTTTGAGCTTTGAATTCGAGGTAAAAAATAATTTTGTGAGAGTTTGGCGTCACTGCCAAGGACATTTAGACATCAATCTTTGTCACAGAGTGATGCTGGTTGTCCAAAATAATCAGCCTGGACAGAACCTTCCCCACCATTATTAAATCGCTGTATTGAACTTCAGTTCTTTTTGTTCCTTTGAGGAAAGTTCATGTACATCTGCTATTTTTTTTTAAACAGAAAATGCAGTAAAGTAAAGCTTAAAGAAAAAAAGAATTTAGACTAAGGATAAATCGTGGGTACCCTGTGGCTACATTAAAGGTGTAATATTTAGAAATCTGTTCCGGTGTTTCTGCGCTTTCGTCATGTCTCATTGTTGATGGAAGATAAAACGTTTTTGAACAGGCTCTTTGTTTCCAGACAGGATGCAAATGTGCCTCAATCGTTTTCCTTCCACTGCTCATCACATTCAGGATGCTGCAGTGATTTATTAAGTGACAAGGAAGACAACAGCTTGAAGCAGCTTTGTTCTGAGGCAGCCGTTGATGGATGCCGGTTTCGGTTTATGAGAGACCGTATTGAGAGGTCACAGACTTTTACATCCTAAACGCTTCCATCATCGAATGTGGGAGGTTTCCCGATCACAGCTGAAAAAACTCAGACTCATGGACTTTCGCCAGGGTGGGCTGCCCTTCACGTCTTCTGCACCCTGGCATTCATTGAACGCAGGCTGGGAAGGTTGGCCATATTTGTTCTCTAATAGTAGCTCTATCTGCTCTTCAGACTGGACAATCTTTAACTCTGCCGTGTCTAGGTATTTTTACGAGTTGTTATATATTTGTTTATGCCTATTGCTGTTGGTTCATCAAGACTGAACCAACAAAGTCACATTAAAGTATAGAATGACATAAATAATTGCTGTAAGGAGACTCGCAGCTTCACAAATCCCCCAATTTTACAGTGAATTTGAGTGAATAAATTGAACAACTGATGGAGACTCGTGCCCACAGATGCATTTTGCACGGAATATATTTTTATTTGTTTTACACAGGCATAGCTAATGATAATTGCTGCCTTTCATTTCAGTGTAACTCCTGCAGAGAGGCCTGTCCTGGACTCATTGGCAGGCTGAAAAAAGTCATTCATATCATTGGTTACAGTCACTGCTGTTCTGTCTGTTTCTGAAAAAAAATTAGAGGGAAACCCTGAGCAAGTATAAGTATCAAGTTGAATTTTTGTCAGCTGTCCTTTCTGGCACGTTAGAGGTGAAGGCAAACTGTGTCACGCTGATGTACTTCAGATGCTGTTCCACATTCAGCAGCTCATGCAGGCAATGATCTCACAAATCAATAACCGTTGTAACATGTAATACACGATTGTGAAATCAAGCATCTTGCACCCACAAGGCCACACACACCGACACACTCGCACAGCAGCTGCTTTCAGATCCCTCCAATTAAATCTGATTTAAAAAAAAATAAAATAACAATAAACACTTCTGCAATTTAGAGGTATTCTCCAAGGAGGCTCTGAGCAGACCAGGAACAAAAGAGTACAGTGGAGTCAGTTCAAAACCAGGAGGCTCGTCTTTCATCACCTGGCAGCAGGGGACACGTGGCCGCAACAATGATTCCTTGCTGTTAATCAGTGATAAGTGCCGACTTAATTCTCAGTGCAGTGTGGTGTTAAATGAATCACACTTCTTGGTCCTGGCCGCTAATGCTGCTGAGAATACTGACATTCTGTTTATGGGTTTATTACTGTGAGGATGGAGATCTAAATATATCAGATGTATTTCGCAGCAGAACACAAACGCCACAAAGAACATACATCGACTACAGAAAGTCATAAATAAAATTCAATCCACCCACAAGCGTTGTTTAAAACCCATGTTGTTGGATAATCCAACAGACAAACATAAGAGATATTTTCTTATACGAAGGACAAAACTATCAAACTTACATAAAGCAACTTTCCCACCCACAAAACTGAAAATAAAAAATGGGCCAGAAGAAGCAAAATGCAAGAGAATCAAGTGATGGCAAACCAACAGCAGGTCAGACCTAAAAGCACAGCAGTTGGACTTTAAGATGCATCTGGAGGAACTGCTGTATATTAAATATAGCATAACTGGAGACTTCACCCATTTGTTCTTGCACATAAAATAAAATGTGGAGTGAATCTCCCTCAAATTTTAGACTCAGCTTTGGATAAAATTTGTGCCACTGTTCCATCAAAAATAGCCTAAACCTATTTGTTATTTAGTTTATTTTCATGCTGTTTTTAACTGATGTCCATGTAGGTTTACATTCATAGTCATAGTTGTCCAAGGTTAGATCTCCGTGTGCAACTGGAGTTATAAAAAAACCCCAAAAAACTTAACAAGTCCAGTTGCACACGGAGCACGGAGATTTAACCTTGGCTGTTTTTAACTGTTTGGCAGGTTACCATGTGTGTAAATATATTTCAATAAATTGTGCATTTAAAATGGTTTGCAAAAGCAATCAACCATTCTAACATTCTTGAACATTCTACTTTGAGGTTGTTTTTAGGAACCCAAAAAAGTCTTGCTTGGGGCTGAGGTACAAAACTTTTGTTATTAAGGTCTTCAAACGGACTGGTGAGAGCACTGATAAGGAGAATCGACCAGTCGCTGACATTTACAGCAGTGAAAGGCAGCCTCACGCTTCCTGTAACTTTGTGACATCTTAAACTTTGAGTCCAGAGATACCTTGTGTCTGTGAGGGTTAGCACAATTAAAGATTGAAAAAAAAGAATTTTCTTCATATTAAATCACCCAGAGAAACAGAATGAAATGGTTGGATGAGCAGCGTGTTGGAATCTATTCGTCTTTATTGTGTTTTCATTTGAAACAACTGGCTCCTGAAATGCCAGCAGACAATGAGGGAAAAAAAATCTATCTGCATACAATTAGGAGGATTTCCACGCAACAGTTAACAAGACTTTATTCAGTCAGCGGGACAGAATGCGGAACCTGCATTCATTACAGACACGACCTTGGCTTCAAATTTATTCAGTTTGAGATCCCAGATAACAGCAAAAAAAAAGAAGTCATCTGCAAACTGATTTTCAGATCAAGTGTTATTCGCAACTCGTGTCATTAAAATGCTGAGGATGCACCAAAGCAATCTCCTAGAAACAGCACTGTTATCGAGAGAAACACGACTCAAGTAGCAATCATGGCAATTGCTATTTCTTTGTCAACATATTTGCTGAAAATAGGTAAGTGTGGCAGTATTCCGCACATTTCACTGTGATGACCTGTCAGTCAAATCATCGACAGTGTTTTCGCTCTGGCTTCATTGATTGTCATGCAGACAAACACCGTTTCCTCCAAATGATTACACCTAACTTTTGTTCAGAACTGAATTCAACGCTCCATGTTGGTACAGTTTCACAAACAACAAATCTTTTGTGCGATTTGAAGTGTTGCGGGCAGAAGTTACTAAACACACAGCAGAACATTGCTCTGTCCACATGCCAACATCGACGATGTTCATATTTGTAAAAAAAAAAACATCGCTGGAGCTACCAGCTGTGTTGTTTAGGTTGATCCAATAGCAAGTAGCCAAGTTAACCAACTAGCACGCTTCCTGAATTGATCAAGAACCTGAATAAACAGAGCTCTTTTCCAAATGACTGTTTGTTCTGCACTTGGTTTAAATGTTGAGGGCAATCGGAGTTGTTGAGTCAAATTCAAGAGTTAATTTTTTTATGAAGTTCATACTCAAAAGTGAGCCAAAAGGCTTTAAGCTATGAAAAGGGACTTAATTACAAAGAAGAAGGGAAAATAAAGAGGTCTGCTACACCCCCCTCAACACGTAATCCATTATTTTGAGCCTACTGTTTCACAGCCAAACTAAATAAAAAAAGATTAAAGATGAATTAAGCAGGACCTCTGACCGTAGCTAGTCAATAGTGGGATGTGGTCCACTCTACTGGAAGCAATTTGTGGACGTTATCTAATTGTGATGTGTTTGTGAAAAGTGTAATCAATCAGGAGAGCCTCCAGACTTGTCTCCTGCTGTGATATTATCGGATATACCTGTGCAGTTACCTCATCTGAAACGTTTAACACTCATCTGGTCTCATCTGAAGCTGAGTCTAGTTTGTGAGAGTCGGGCGTGTTTACCAACACACCACAGCCAGAACACCACGGGACTGACTGATGGGGTCACATGACGCCCCGATGACAACAGTCATATCCAGGATTTACCGACTTAGTGTTTTCCATTTTCTCTAACTGCTAAAATTCAGGCATTGCAGTCAATTCCCTGTTCCTTAACAATTCTTTTTAACTTGAACCACTGACATAATGATTGAAGACATGCTTGTAATAGAAAGTGCCCGTTTTATAAAAGCAGAATGTTAGAAAAAAAAATTTGGCTGCTGATAAAGTGAACAAATAAAAAAACTTTCCTATCTAAAGGGACATGATTGTGTATGCTAAACCTGTCCTTTTCTGGGTTGTTGTACTTTTATTAAACTGCCCTGCAGTCAGACCTTTTCCACTTATCTTCACTTCCATATTGTCCTCGCTCAATGGAGTTGAGACTTTACATGGTTATAAAAGCAGAAGACCTTAGAAATATATATAAATATAACCATCCATGCAAATATTGGACTTTTTGACGGCAGTCCGCAGAGGGAATTAGCTGATATCACATTCTGGGAGCAATACTTTGCCTTTCTAACACAAGCAAATATTAGGATAAAAAATGTTCATGCGTACCAGCTGGTTGTGAGAATGGTCCTCGACACGTGTGCATGCTTGGATGCATGTACATCAGTATTTCTGATTTGTATGATCACACACATGAATGTAACTCTTCATGGATGGATGGATGCACTTTCTTTGGTTTTACACACACACACACACACACACACACACACACACACACACACACACACACACACACACACATACGGGACGGGAACAGTCTGAAAAGCTGTCGTACAGGCCCAGCTGACTACTTCTATCATAACGTCCTCAGGGTGCAGGTCTGCAAACGTGCACCACACCTCTGCCCCGCTGGACGAGTGCCAGCTCTCCTCAAATGAAAGAGATGGGAGGTGAGAACCAAATAGCAGAAACAGCGTCCAAAGGGAAACAAGATGGAAATGCTTTGAATGTCAGGCCCAGGCCGTTGATTACAACAACAATCTCAATCCCTCAAAGAAAGAGCAGAGAAAGAAGAGAGTAGTAATCCTCCAGTGGCTGTGAAACTATCGATTTCATGAAAAACAAGTGTGCTGGTCAAGAAAGCAAAGCCTTCCTCTCTTTTTTACAGTCCTGATCATTGTTTCTGTGGCGGCGGCTGAAGTCTTCATACTTTTTTTTTTTTTTGCCAAAAAGCATCTTCAGACTGTATGCAAAGCAGAGCCGGAAACCGCGTTTCTGAGTAGTCATATAGCAAATCCAGTCGGTTTAAGAGACAACCAAATCTCATTGTGTGCTACAGTGTTGTTGAGAATGATCAATGGCGTCCGTCATCGGGGGTCACGTCAGCCTTGTACACACGGTGATTGATATTTAGATCGTCTGGCATGCTCTGTGCGACATCATTTCTGTCTCCCCGTGTCATGATTGATGGAGCCAGGTGACCAAGGTCAGCGTCGTGATGTTTGACCTCCACAGAGAGTGTACTAGGAAAGGAGATTAATGCACCTTAATAAACCAGTCCCGGCTTCACTGTTATGAAGTCTGACGTGCAGTTTCATAAATGGCAGAGGTTAACATGGATCTTTGCAAAGCGTTGCCCTCGCTGTTTATCAAGCATTACAGTCAGCTGAGCGGAGGGAAAAAGTGTAGCGTGAACACTCAAGGACATGTTCAATCCCAATCACGCCCTCCAGTCCTTCATACGCCATAAAAATATGCCAATGATCCCCATGTGATTCACGCTGTCACCGCTGCCTCCTTAGCATGGAGACTGTTGGCCTTTTTAGCAGAGTGTGACACGCAGCACAGCGCTACAAACCCGGATAGACAAAGGTCATTGGCTGACAGTGCTAAGACATATTGCGCCCTGAGGAGATGTTCTGAGGAGTGAGCAACTTAGTGATTTCACCCTCCCTGGTTTCAGGGAAATTACCATTAGTTTTCAAGGACAACAGCCATGCTTCAACAGTCATTTCAACTCTTTTTTTTTGCTCTCAGGTTTGCTAAAAAAATGCTACAGGCAAAAGTATGACCTTATTGCTACGTGGCAACAGACAGAGAATGGCGGAACACACCAGAGAAACTCAGAAAAATCAATGAATGATTGGATTTATTGGGCCGATTTTCAAAAAATGTCATGTCAATTACAAGGATATGGATGTATAAATGATGAAAATTTTGAAATTAGGAAACCACTGAAGCAGCTGCTGAGTTTAAATTATATATATATAATCTTCTTTAGCAATAT
>BJFM01000811.1:35303-45391 GCA_016586285.1 Arothron firmamentum
CACACACACACACACACACACACACACACACACACACACACACACACACACACACACACACACACAAAAATAAAGCAAGAGATATTCTCTTTCTCACCATTTTTATTGGCCAAAATGTAGTTTTCTTTCTATGAGAGGTGCTTATTCAATTTTTTTAGACACGCAAAGGTTACATAGCTCATTTTAAAGAATCAAAAAAATATTCTTAATTTTCCCACACGTCTACATAGTGTTGGTAAATGTATAGCATTTTCAATTTGATGACAGTTTTAGGAAAAATGCTTTAAAAAGGCGATATTATTAGGATTAACGACAGTCAGGCAGAATAAACCACAGCAGGATGAATGGGTAAAGAGCTGGGAAGTTGGTCCAATCCATACAAAAGAGTAGAGGGGGGGGGGGGGGGGGGGGAATCCCAGAAGGAATCAAACTCTATGAAGAAAATAAAAGGCTGATGAACCAGTAGTGAGCCTGATACAGACAGACTCACTTATGTAGACGAGGTAAGAAACCCCAGAGAAGTCAGATCATCACTCAGATGGTAAACTGCTTGACAAGTCTGCACTCAGCCATTCCCACACGAGTGCAGAGACCAACTCACAGGCCAACTCAATCGTGCAGTCTCACACTAGAACTTCATGAGCACATTTTCAGAGATTATTGAAGGAGCCTGGATGGATGGATGGATCCAACAACTATAACGCCACTACAGTAACCAGGAACCAGCCCTGCTTAGTTCCTCAGATCAGGGATTTTCAGAGCTGTCTGGCAGTTAGCAGATTTAAAATGTTAGTGAAGCTCATCTCCCGCTGATTTCCTAACTACTAACCACCTTAGAAATGATGAGAGCTCAATGAGGACACCATTAAATGACAAATGAAGAAAATAATGGCAGGTAAATGAGTGTTGAGTTTGTCCAACTGTCCAGATACTTCTCTCATTTAATTTTGATTCCATTAAAAAAGATCAACTGGAAAAGAAACTTGAAAAAACAATTAACACAACACTAAACACAGTGCACACTTAGTGCCTGTGGTGGTTATTGGACGGAGGGATGCATGGATGGAACGAGCTGGGTGATGGACAGGTTTAGATCTGAACTGAGAGGGGTTGTAAGATAATACAAAGAGCTACTGACAAGCGTGATGAAAGCGAGGGTTCATTTGTCAATTATTATGTTTGCCCCCTGCTGTGGGCCTGGAGGTGACAGGGTGAGAGAGACTCCACAACAAACACAGTGAAGTGCGTATTAGAGACCTTCTTAATGGAGGAGTGCGGATCATAATGAACAAAGGGAAAATAATGATTATCATTAATAGGCTTGAGGGAGGAGGGCGAGTCAATGAGAATGCTTTTTATTCGCCTCCGTAGAGTCGCTGAAGAGTGATGCGTCTCTCAGTAGACTGTTGTTAATGTGCCATCAAGGGCTTCAGGCTCACGGCTGCAATGAATAATAAGTTTAATGATGTTTGTTCTCCATGATGACACAGCTACAGTCCTGGATAACCACATATTAAACCAGCACTCAAATTCACGCACCAAACCACTTAGACAGCACTCAGGATTTTGTTATTCAGAGTAGCACGTCCAAATACATTTCATGCCGTAACATTTCAGTCAGAAATTGATTTTTTTTTTTTTTTTTTCCCCAAAGCAAAATTATAAACGATTCCGAACATTTTTGGCTCTTGGCTATCTCATAACTGAGAGGCACCCGGGAAGAATGAGAATAAATGGGTTCACGGTTCATTCAAACTGCCCTGAATCTCAAATAATATGACCTCTTTAATATTATCATCTCTGGCAAACTGGGTGGAAGTCTGCCAGGTTTGTGAATGGTGTAATAGGCAGGTGAGCGCTATATGTCTCAGCTAGAGGGACACTTTTCTAGAAATGGTTATTGAAATGCAAATGAGTGTAATTATCTAATAGATAAAAAAATGTATAACTGTGAAATATAAAAGCTCATTAATCAGTCTTTAGCCACTGTGCCACAGAACATAATGCTAAAAGATATATAGGATATCTTTTTCCTCTGAACAGTAGACAATCAGTGCAAAGAAGAAATACATTTTCCAAGATAAAACTCCTATTTCATGTGCTACAGCTGGCTACCAAGGAGGAGGCAGACTTTAATGCGCAGCCTTTGTATGGCTGAGTAGACCATCTATATTTCAGTCTGCCCAGAGCAATTACAACAACAGACAACCTGGAGAGTTCCTCATTTTCACTTCTCACAACTCATTTTCACCTTTTATCATTGTTTACAATTAGCATGCGAGCAGAAACCGTGAAGTCATGTAAGTGGGCAGACAGGGACCGCTTGTTTCATTAAAGTCAAATGGATGAGGCTCCATCATATGGTGTTAAATGTAAACTTTAGAGGAAGGGTTAACCTTCACTCTTGCTATGAGCGGCTTATTTAGGTACCCAGTGTCACATGTGATTGTCCACAGAGGCATGACAGATGAATCCTGCAGATGTGGAAGGAGAGAGGTTAACTCATATACCAACAGAGGAGCTAAATTAGTCGCCCCAAAGGGTGCTTCTTCCTGAATGCATTAAACCAAACATGACACATTTACATGTGGAGTACTTTATTGCATAAAAAGCAATATACTGCCAGTTGATTTACTTTTAGCAGTCACATAAAACAGTTAAAACCACCTGTTATTGTGGGTCAGGGCCATGGGGGCTGCTGGAGTCTGTCTCACTGACATACATGTATGTTTACATTCCGTGCTTACATGCACACACGTGGATACTGACGATGTTCCTGAACTACTAAGATGATGCAGCTTGTATCCTGACAAAAGACAGCTGACTGATCCACCAGCGTTCTGATCACTGGAAAGACCTCCCTGAACTGTTGATCACCTCAGAGCTTCATTACTTGCCCCAGAATTATGTCACATTAACCCTCCGTCTGTTCCTCTTTCTCGGGGGGACCGTGGTGTTTTCATCTGAACTGAAAAAAACAAAAAACAAACTAACAACAAAAAAAAAACTCGCTTCACATAACGTGTTTACTTAGCTTGGTGCAAAAGACCTGGAGATCTTTCATGACTTGCTGACAACATGAGCCATGGCGACCAGTCTGGAATATAATGAGCTGTCTGCACCCCCTCTCTAACGATGAAAGCCTCTATGCAGACTTCAATGTCACTGATGAAAGGCTAAAGCCAAATCAAGTACACTCTTCATAACTATCGCCATGGTGACTGCTCACTCAGGGCACCTGCAGTTAGGAAGGAAATAACAACAGGAGTGAAAACAAATGGTCAGCTCCATTAACCCCAACGCTGTGCTTACCATGCTGCCATTCCTATAGACACCACAATGGCTGCTGATTTTAACTGGTCATGGCAAGAGTTTGCATAATGATGCTGTGGCGCTTCAAGGGTCATGGTGGAGGAGCTGTGTAAACACAGATTAGGTGTTAATTAATTGATTGCGTTAATCTAAATTGTCCAGGGAAGCTGGATGCAGATGGCTGGAGGAATAATGTGACTTTCACACAAAGACAAAAGATTTTTTTTTTTTTTTTTTTTATGTTGTCATTTTTTTGTTGTATGTGAAGAACATCCGACTGAACAAGCATAGCTGTAATTTGTCAGAATCTTCTCGATTGCCAACTCAGACTGGCCAACTGGGAAACTGCCTAAAGTGACACAAAAACTGAAAACGGGACCACCGGCCACCTACTCCCCAAATGAAAATAAAACAACAAAGATGAGCGATCTTAGCCGACATGGACAAAACTGTGATATTAAGTGCGGCGCTTGGATTCGACCAACGACCCTGGCGAACAACGAGTGAAAGGTCAAAAGGCCGGCGCACCTCCCTGCACCCCTCTAAATACTCCTCACCGCACCTGAGTGGGAACTCTCTCATTCACACAGGAGGAGAGATGGAAGTTATTAATTTCATCTTGGAATCACCCTTCTCAGCTGTCCTAACTTATGAAGCTGGAAGACCAGCCCGCTGCATAAGAAGAACCTGGTTCTTCCAGAGGCAAAAACATCAATGGTAAATGCTCCTGAAGCAGCTCCCAACACCAGCGGTCCCAGAACATCTGCATCTGCTCCCACCCGCAAATATTAGGCTGCATCCTCAGCCAGGCAAAAATGCAGATGCACTGATCTACCGCAAATGCAGCGTGCTTATGTCTGAGCCACGGCCAAATCTTCAAGCCACTGGTGGCTTATCCTCTGCTTTTCCTTCTGAGCTCCATCTATAGCTGCATTTCTGGAGCCTTACTAACAGTTTACGATACCAACACAGAAAACACAAGATTACCAGAGGGAGAGCCCCAGAGCAAAGAAATTAAACTAAAGCCCACATTGTTTTAGATAGGAAACTTTTTTTTTTCCTGCTGGTTTTATTCAAAACAAAATGGGCTAGCATTTAGCATTTGATATTTGAAAAATGGTTTAAAAATTCATGATTTGCAGGTGAGCTGGCGGCAGCAGCAAACGTGCCAAAAAAAATCAATGAATGAATGAAGGTTTGACCAAAAAAAAAAAAAAAAAAAAAAAAAAAAAAAAAAAAAAAAAACGGCACAATTTCATCCACTTCCTGCTTTCGTGTACAAGTCAAGACAAAAACACTTTGAAAACCAGTGAGGTAACAATCACTCTTGCAGCTTCGCTTGCACAGCAGGTGTCATCCCTGAAGTTTTTGAAAAGACGTTACGATTCCATTTAAATGAATAAAGACAACCTGAGAAGCGAAGAAAGTGACAAGATAATATAACTAAAGACAAAAAATCCTTTTAATTGATGCGAAAAAATTGATATTGATATTGTGTTGAAATGTTTTGCTCAGCCTAAAGAGATCTTTGCAGACATATATATATGCTACTGTACACGTCAACATACATCTAGGTGGTGCCATGTTTGCCTCAGCCTAATCTCCTAGAGACTGATAAGAGAAGTTGTGTGATTTTAACGGTGGAGAGATTAGTCAGGATTGATATTCATCTGCACTGTTCCATCATCTAAAGCAAAGCCGGTGTGAGGCGTTGCATGCTTAATACGCTTGGGCCACATGTAGACCCCGGTTTCTTTTATTCCGTCCTTGATGGTGTCTGGTTCAAGTAAGCGCTTAACAGTGTCATCCGCAATGCATTCTATAATATTTCAAACGGATGCACGTACATGTTTGACTTTTTGATTCCGCAGGCCCGCGCAGAGACCAGCGTCAGTGGCCGCAGCGGCAATGGTGAAGCAGGACATGTGAAATGCAAGATCCGTTTAATCAAAGCAGACTTAACTCAGAAACGAGAATGTCAATCACAAAAGAAAGAAAGAAAAAAAAGGCTCAACAGAAGCAAAAACAAGACACCAGTTAGAGGTCCAATCCCACACTGGAAAATGTTTCGTTCATGTTTGATCACATGAAGGCATTGTACAGCAACCTTTCCACGAGCAGATAAAGAAAATCACACCCACCCTCCTGTATCTGGTGCTGTTCTGAGTCTGTGCCTCTCATGCATAGTCAAAATCGTCAACCATTTACTTGTGTTGTTCCTGTATGTCAGCTGTCAAAGTTCAAAGCCTGTGAAATATGTCCCAGAGTCTCTTTGAAGAAATGTAAATTTCACACGCCCCTTTTGATTTGAATGCAATCAGACACGAATATGGCTGAGTTTGCACAACAAAGGGAAAATTGTTATCAGCTAAATACAGTAATATGTCCATACAGACAGGAGAAGGAAGGAAGCTGCTTGAATTATTCATTATTAAACACCTTGATTGTCTCTCATGACCAGTGCTGATGATTCCACATGGAGCTTTTTTCTTCTCTGTCCATTTGCTGTTTTGAGTTGAAAGGTCTCTTCGCCAACAGCTCAAGCATGAGCCTTAATTCCAAAATTGGCACGGCAGCATTTGGTCTCCCTCACATCACCCCCTCATTTGTCAAAAGTTATTACCATTTTGGCTCAGTGCGGCCCAGCCCGCCTGCATTGCTGCCTTCAGGAACGTGCAAGCTGGGGCCCGAAGGCTGCTTGTACGCTGCTTGGTGAAATGTTTGCCATCAAATCGCGTTGCAGCTACATGGTACCGATAGCTACAGATGGAGTGTGAACCACATATGCCCCTGGCAACTGTGTCCAAACTCATAATAAAGTGTAAGGAAACACACACACACACACACACACACACACACACACACACACACACACACACACACACACACACACACACACACACACACACACACACACACACACACACACGTTTTCTTGTGGTATGAATGTTTGGGACCATCTCAGGAGCAGATGGGAGTGAGGGGAACAGCTGGTGTTCCCTGTGCTGCTTGTGTAACTGCAGTGAAGATGGATGTTGAACCTTAATGGAAGCAGGCTCACAGGGTGGAATCACACTTGTGCTGGAGAAGAAGACAGAGCTGTGTGGATGTTCTGGCTCCAGGTGCTCCAGGGTTGCCTGGGCAGAACCTCTGTCGTCCTCTGTCCTCTGAATCAGAATGAGAGTCCTCCCATCTTGTGCTGCTCATCTCCTGTGTTCAGCTATATTTTAAAATTAAGCTCAAATCTGACTTGACCTTGACCACAAAAATGTCCCGCCCACATGCCATTGTCAGAAATAAACCTTGTATCCCACATTCACTTTCAGCTCCACTTCAGATTTTAAATGCAGTTAAGAGTCACAATATAATTTTAGCCATGGGGGGCTAGTTAAAGTTAGTTGATTTTCAGACAGCCACAGCATGGAAGTAATTTACTGCACAAATTCTTGCTTTACTTTACAGACATTTCTCAGACAGAATTAGGAATAGTTCTGGGATTTTCTCTCACTAATTTTAGACATTTCACAGGTACCGGAACTACAGGCTGCAGGTGCACGTGCTGTGCATCAAGGGAGCTACCGAGCCATTTCCATCAGAGAGAAACACAATGAGTGTTTATCCCGCACTTGAGCACATTCAAATGCTCTGATAGCTGAGAGTAGCTGGCCAAGTAGATGTCATGGCTGGAAAGTCCTGGCGAGAAAATGATCCCAGCGTGCTTTTACAAAGGTTATTGCGCACCAGAGACAGGAAGGTTAAAATAGTTGTATGCTTGTCGTTGGGCATTGTGAAATCGCAAAGGTTGGCCTGGAACTACAGCAGGAGCACCCGAAATCCCAAACAAAAGGAAAAAAACACATGACCTGAGTACATCTGCTTGGGTTCATCTTCTGCCAGGACGGCAGATGTAAACATCTCTAATCAGTGATGGCTGATGAATGACTGCATGTGGTGAATATCCAGGTGAAATCCTGCTCTTCACTTGTGTGTGATGCAACCAGCTGCTGCTCTGTGGTGCTGCCATTGGCCCTGGCCTCTTTCCCAGCCTCACAAGGTCTCTGTATCACAGCTCATGAGGCAAAACCTCTCCCGGTTCGTGATGGAGTCGGAGCCCAGCTGCCTCTCCTCCAATAAAAGTGCCAGTTGATGCAAATCAGTTAATCTTCCCTCCAAGCAGACGGGATGGGCTGATGGAGATTCAGTATGACAAGATGTAAATAGAGGGGAATAAATGATTAAACACAAGATATGCAGGGTGTTAGCGATAAACTAGTGGCATTGGTATGTGTAAGAGGATGTTCAAAAGCTGCCGTAGAAAGCACAAATTAGATCCTTCCCGACATAACATTCAACTTTAAGGCAGCACCAGGCTTTTAGAAATTTTCTTTAACACGTTTCCATAGGTAGAAGTCTGCATTAGTAATAACCCAGGCAAAGGCGCCAGGGACCCGTTTCAGAAAGCGGGTTTTCAAAATTCAGTTCGAACCTAAATTCAGGGTTGCCAAACTCTGAAATGTCCAACTCAGGAAGGAGTAGAAATAGAAACAAGTAGAAAAAAACCCTTGATCGTCACACTTCTCCCAGTCGGAGATGGAAAATTTCACGACACCGTAAATGCGCATATATTCAAGGAAAAAAAGTAATACTGCAGCAGCGGCACGAGAGAGATTGTGTGGTAGAAAATTGCTGACCGAGTTCATGGGTGATCATTAATTGGAGAGAGATTTTAAAAAAGACAAAGAAAGAGTGTTCCACTCATATATGTGTTCTAACCACAGGTGCAACCCAACAGGCACCAGACGGACTCGGCAGAAAGTTAAGATGAAATACAAAAATATAGTTTAAACGTGTCAGACATGATTTAAATGCAAGCTATTGCGGTGTCGTTTAGCCTGTCCTCGTTAAACAGCGTACAGTTGCTTCATTTAACCTGTGAGAACTATATTTAATTAATTAGAGAAATCCCCTAAATAAAGAAAAAGCTGAATCTTTACCCATTCATCACTGTCAGTATTGAATACTGTCTATATGAAAGCCAAACACTTAAATGCCTGTCATACATGCATGTCTCCAAATTTGTGTTTTCTGGATATGTTTAAATTTTATCTCCATTATAGCCAACAGAAAAAAGGCTGAGGTGATCCAGCGCCACCTAGTGTTGGTTCACTGAGTGCCATCCGTTCATCACAGACACAACTTGACACCAATTTTTCTTGTAGCAAAAGGAGTTCTATGTAATTGGCTGCTGTTGCTTTCAGATATCAATCAAGTTCATGATTAACTGCTACCTGCAATTTTGTGGAACACTTCCATGAGATGTCTGGGCTGTCTGTGACTTCTTTTTAACACTAAAAACATGCTTCAAAATTGTTTAAGTGCAAGAGCAACGTTTATGACAGCTCGACGGTTACTTGGACAGATGCTCACCGATATTATATTAAAAAACAAAACAAAAACAGCCCGTTGGCAAAAAAACAATAAGGATAAAAAAAAAACCCTGAAACACAATACAAAGAATTTGCTCCAAACCGTAATATGAGCAATGTGAGGGCTGAGAATGCTGTTAAATAAATGATGAAGGATGCAAATAAATCGATAACGATCAAAGAAGTTCCCATGGGGGCTTTATCAAACGTCCAATCGGGGTTGGATCTTCCCCTCCCGACAGTCTGAAGGCTTCAAGAGCAGGCGAAACTCAGTGTTATTGGAAACAAACCTGCTAGAGAGCAGGTTAGTTTCACGGACTACGTGACCCGGGTAACTGACCCGGAATTACGCTGAACCGGCTTTCTGGAACGAAAACCCTGAGTTTCCCTTAAATCACAGCGAATTAGGTTAGTTTTCGCCAAACTCGCTTTCTGAAACGGGCTCCAGTTCCATGTGACAGACACAAACAGAACAAGCCATTTCAGCACAAGATGGGATCAAATAAGTGATGAAATGAGTCACTCAGGAAAAAAACCTGTTTTGTTTAGGCAGATATTATGTACTCCCAATCAGGGTGTTCCCTTATGTTCCCTCTCAGCTTGATATTTCCACAAAAAAAAAACTCCCAGGAAGACATCCCTTGGACATCCAGACCAGATGGTGGAAACACCTTCTTGTGGTGGAAGCTTTACTCTGAGTTCTCTCTGATTTTTCGAGTTCCTCACCCTCATTTCTCAACACAAACAGACCCCGCTGAGGAAACTATGTCCGGTTTCACGTTCCAATCTTGGTTCTTCCTCGCAGCTCGTCCAAAGCTAGTGGAGAATGCAACGCCAGAAAGCTTCTCCATCCCTCACTCCACTCCAAATACAACAGCAAAGATTTTGACCAGAAATTATTTTTATAATTTCTGATTTTTTACATTTTTGGCCCAAATAAAACCCAGTGATTTTTCTGAAAATTAAAATTCAGGGCATCTTTGGCAGCATTCAGTTTTAATGAGTTTAGTTGTTTCAAACAAGTGAAAATTACAAATTAAAGAGTTTGCACTGTAAAAACAATCCAAGAACTGTATTTTAAGAGTGAACATGAATGGGAGCTAATTTCAAGTAAAAAAAAAAAATTGAAGCTAGAAACAATTAACTTCCTTGAACTTCAACTTGATTGAAGCAGATTCTCTCAAATTATTTTTCAGCTATCTGCGGAGACGCAGCACACGAGTTTACCAACAAAGTGTGTTAGGTTAAATCAATAATAAATTAAGTTCCTGCTGTGTTGCTGTGTGCAGTAGCAGCAGCTTATGAGCATCTTTCTGCTATTATAGTCATATTCAAACACCCCCACAACCC